>JARYHS010008074.1:68985667-69079058 GCA_031002005.1 Vandiemenella viatica
TAACTGTAGAATCGTGAAGTCGCTTACATCACACAACAAACAGTTGAATATATTCCATTCTTTCTCGTGACGTCACGACTTAAGTTCTTTGCACGACTTAAATTAGGAAGAGAAATTCAAATTTTAATGATATGCAATGCCTCCTCCAAAAAATGGCGGGAATTGTGTTATTTCAAATCATAATATTTATTATATATAACGATAATATATAATATTTAAGTAAATGGTGAAGTAAGAGAATTGTACATCCCTTGCATCGAGGAATTCGTCATGCGGCTGTGGTAAAATTAGGCACAGCGCGTAGCCCCTGCGGCGAGTGTATGTACCTGTGAAATCCATTATGTAGTTCGGCACATCGTGCAGTCCGGCTGCCGAGGTGAAATTCTGCGTGTGGAATACCGAGTGCTGTGTACGCTACCTACAAGTAAAAGCCATTACGCATTTCGATACAGCACTTGAAGCACCACCGAGCGCCCGGGGCTCGCATTATCTCTAGACACTGCCGCCATGGTGGAAATATAGTGTCGACACGACGTGTAGATACTAGTAAAACTCATTTCGCACAAGCGCGGGCGCATTTGATGCATAGTTCACGAGTGCTGCTATGTTGTTTGCTCCTTGTGACCCGCCGCTTACCAGTGTTCATTTAAATACAATTATTATTAATCTACACAAGTCAACTTGTCGGAATTGAGTGCCTACCGCACAATCAGACAACAATTGTATGATGTTCACACTGGAAATCAGTTAGAGACTATATTAGTTACATGTTACAAGAAATGTGGTAGTCAAATATGTAATTGAAATCTGAATGACTAATTTTCTGTTTTAAGTATCAGGCGTTCATAATAATTTTACAAGATTAAGACTGTTTCAGTTTTAGTTCATCCATTTCATATAAAATTGTAACGAATACCGACCTCCGCACTACTTCGAGTCATTATTACATCACTTGCCTACCTTCAGACAGTGCGTTTCTCCTCGATAATGAATATCCAACTCGATAGCAACAATGTAGTTCTTGCATGATGGAGGTTAGAGGAGCTGATAAATAATAAGCAGGTATCTCATTTATTTAATTTTTTACCACCCATAATTGCGTGGTTAAAATTACACTTACAGTAGAACATATAGCATTACAAAATATATGTTCTTTACAAAGTGTTCACACCAAAAATTTCCTATTCAGTTTGAGTAGTGATGGGCATCCCAAATCTGCAGTTTTGTACTAGGCTTGTTTTCGGATGATTTTCTGAAACCATGGAGTACTTTCCGATCCTTTTTATTCTGCTTGCAACAACGCTTATAGTTTTATCCATTTCAATTCCAGTAAGTTCGTACCGAAATTCTTCATAAAGAAACGCCAACGCATTAAATGTAAGTTGTGAATTTTTAAGTCTTGCTTTTTCAGACTTGATAAACTTCCACCCAAACCCAGTAGGCATGAACCATGGCGGATCCAGGGGGGGGGCTAGAGAGCTGAAGCCCCCCCTCCCCAAAACCACCAAGGTCACCCCCGACAACATGGGATTTTGGGGACCTTTTGTTTTGCTCTACTGTTTTCACAAGGGCGGCAATCAAGGCGGAGTCAAGCCACCCCCAAACCAAATCCTAGCCCCCTCCCCAAACCAAAATACTGGATCCACCACTGGCTTGAACCTTTCACATGGCTGGTGAATGTTTCTTGATTGTGAACGTGTGCGCAAATTTCAGCATTGTTATTAAATGTGATTGCAGCATTATGCTGGAGTGTACAAAAGTGTATCATACTCATCGAATTCGGTACTGGTAGAGATATCAAGTATTTACTCCAGTTCTGCCTATATAACCTAAAGGCAAGTTTTAATTGCATCAATGTCGATTTGCAACCAACAGCTGTTTTTGTCCGTTGCTTACTATTATATCATGATTGAATTGTAGCAATTTCTCAGTCTTAGAGTAATGATCTACTCTCTAAAATCCACCAGTTTACCTCTCTGATTCAGAACTATGAGGATATTGCGTCTTGATAGGCAGATAGAAGACGTTAATGAGTATTTCAAAACTTCTCTATTGGAGAAAACTCAGCATGTCAGTGAAATTTTCGTGTATTTCAAATTTCATGCCCTCTTTGACCATATAGCCACAGATAGGATGAGGACAAATGACTGTGGAGATGGAAACTATTTCATGTGATATTAATGGCCTAGTTAATCCTCTAACCCTTTTTGGCTAACCCATTTTGTTTAAATATCACATCTTACCTGTAGGCAAAATTTGCATTTATTTTGCATTTAGTCGCGAGATGGTGCTACCACTCAGAATCAATGAAATGTCAACTACTGTCAAGTCTTGGAATAAGTTGATGCTGTAGTGACACTTTAGGAATTATGACCTTCATGAATTTGAGCAAATTCCACTAAGACCATTCGACCAATATTTCATAGAGCGTTTTGGGATTTTCTTCTCTAACATTGTGTACATGAACACTTCTATAGTTTGGAACTGCATATCTCCTTTAGCCGGTAGGCTAGAAGCAGAATGTGCAGCAGGTAAACTGCATTACTAAATTTCACAGTCACTTATGGTATATATAAAACGGAACCTGCTCCAACCATCTTTAAATCAGTATGTTGAAATAGTCAACAAACGGCACACATGACTTTGACAGAATAGTGCCCATGGCCGCACGACAAATCTCTCGCACCACAACTGTTCTGTTGGGTTGACAAACAAATCACTGAGCTCTATGATGCATGCAAGTGTAGTTCTCATACTTTGCATAGACTCTAACTCATGATTTCAGTCTCGTTATGCATGTACTCTGCAGGTTTTTCGAATCTTGGACGTGTTGTTTCTTGCTTCAGCGTGAGCTTGGTGTACGTGGATATCTGATTGATTTTGGTGTGTGAGAAGACGTCTGTATGTTAATTATTCTAGCGTGGTAAGTCGTGGTCATGTACTTAAAATGTAATGGATGGAGTGAGTTTTACAATACAAAGTATAGGACGCTCATGATACATCAGCAGCATACACGACGAGTTTTCAATATGTGACGTATTTAAGTGGAGACTGTGTGTGAAAGACTCTCCGTGACCGGTGACACAACGTGGGCAGTTGCTAAATATGGGAGTAATTCTCCATGCCAACTGACATTTAGCTAGTTGGGTTTCCTCTTGCATTCTGCATGATTGCAGGCTGTTTCGCCCTCGTTTTTGCGTTTCCCTCGTTCCTGCTCTCATTTATCGACCACACGGTAACACGTGTCGTGCTGGAACTGGACACAATGGAGACTTAGGACTAAGAGCGTCCGTGGTGAGCTTCTGAGACCAATATGCGCAGCAATCAATAAACAGCCTGGGCTCACACCAGCTGACTCTGGTCGAAGAGCACGAAGATCTGCATGAAACTGCCTGCTCCTACCATGCACACAGAATGAAACGTAATCTTCAAGATCATCTGAATAGGAAACGGACATCAGATATGCAGAGAACTTGTCACTAATGTTCATTCCCTAAAAGTGTATGCTATCAGCAATTATTGTACCATAATTATCATTAGCTATATGTTGTTAGTATTGGGAGGACGTTTTGTTTACTAGGAAATTTATGTTTAAAATTTGGAGCGTGGCACCGTTCCTAGACCAACCAGTTGAACAAATGTTAGCGAAATGGATGACAGGAAAACTATCAGACCAAGGATTTTATTTTGAATCTTTGTAATAAATATCAAGTTATCGTCATATATTGAACAAAGTACCGTGCCTACTTTCTACCATGCGACAGTTCCAAGCTGTAGAATCAGAACGGTTTGCATCCATGCAGGCCTTATCTCCTACGATCAGCATGATGATTTGTAGCTGGTTAGTAGTGGAAGCACAGGGGTCGTTTAACACAAAGGATGCCGCCCACGCCACTAATATTTCACACCCCAATTACCAGACCTGTTTATGACTTATTATTAACATTTACTAATTTCCCTATCCTCTACTAGGCGACATTATTTTTTATTGCATTACATAAGCATATTTCAAATCTAATTGTTAATATTTATTTACGTTAAAATTGGTCATATTTTGATATGGAATTAACTAAATAAAAATAAAAAACGCAATAAGTTTCGCGTATAAAGTTCATTGCGAGTTTCTTTATCAAAATCGCAGTTTGTGAGTTAGTATTTAAAGATAGAAAAATGCTTCCCGGGAATTTATTTTAGATATAATTGACGTCTAGAATTTGCATACATTGTCAAGGAAATCGACAGAAAAATGTTATGAAACAGAATTGATTCACTAAAATCTTTACTGTTAGTTGTGAATGATAATTACTTCCTACAGATCTTCACTTAATAATAGTGAATACATCTTTTAATTCCAGCGAGTTGTTCTAGAGATCAGTTGGTATTCAAACTAAGAGTCATTACTGTATGATAGGCAAGGCTAATGCGTTCTCTGTTTGTAGTGGGGACCACAACTTTAAACTGCCAGTTGGGCCTGATGATTATGTTATAATAAGATATTTGTCGGTGTGAAAAGCTAAGATTGCCCAGATTCATAAGTAATTACTGATATTCTTGTCTAGGTTCCACCTCTTCCCATGGCTCTGTAAGTCGAGACCTCATGTTGGTGTCTGGCGTCTGGAGTTAATTTTTTCGAAGTTTATTCACAGGCCTTACAAGGTATGAAACTTGGAAAATGATGCTGTGGACACGTTGGCCAATGCTTGTATGAGTACCCCCGCCAGAATTCATTTTATGGCTTTGACCATATTTTAATAGTTGATAGATCTTGTACGTGCCCTAATCTCATGACTTTTCTCGGTGCAGACGTCAAAGTCTTTCCATTCTTTTTGAAGTGTATATTCTATTTAAAGTACTGAATAGGGAATTTAACATCTCTTTGTGTCCCATCATACAATGTTGTGGATTATAAATGGAATAACACGTACTAGTCTGTGCTTTTCGGAGTAGGCTTATCCTCGCTATAGCCAAGAAGATCATTGCCTATGAAATTCAACGGATACTCATGGCATTTTGTACCACACTTGACATGACTACGCTTCATTACAAATTTTTCTGTCATCAAATAATTTAGAGGGTTGATGTAGATGTAACTCATTTTTTTCTAATTGGATCTACCATTTCAACTTCTCTGGAAATTTACACACTTTATCAAGGGCGTATCCAGGATCAGAACTAGAGGGGGGCAAGATTTGAGCTGGGGGGGGGGGGGCGACTCATATTGGTTTCAAGGAAGTGGGCTGGGGGACTGAAACATGACGATTTCTTACCGATACTCAAACCTATTGAGGAAACTATTTATATTATTGATTAATATAGTAATCCAACCACTTTATCCAAGGACCTACGATGTAGTAAATTAAGATCGTAACTGAGTTATAGTTTATGTACTCATTAATCGTCTTGGATTCTTAGAAATTTTTTCAGTAACTTTGTTTCTCATTATCTCACGGTGTTCTGTCATGAAATTTCGATGCACACTCATCAGGCATAATCCAGTCACTCTTTCCTCTCCCATAGTACTCCTAAGCCAGTTATTCACTCGTCGAAGCGTACTGAAGGCAACTTAATTTTTCTTCTAGGGGAGGAGGCCACCAACCTCCCCTGCCCTCGCTGGATATGCCCATATATAAAAACGCGGTTGTGATAAAAATTTTGCAATTATCACAATTTTTACATAGTTTTATAAAAATTACACAATTTCTGTAGTATTTATATTACGTGACTGATAGTAGATGGGTGTTGTGTCAGAACATATTCCTTTTTCTCTTATTTTCTTTATGATCACTTTGTGGCAGCCTTGATATTACTCTTATTAATGTTCTGGAGGATCAGTGATGGCATACTCTTGGGACTACAACCGACCTGTTTACAAACAACTAAAATTCTTTTGTGTTTCTTGTCACAGTTTTAGAAATAAGATTACAGTGAAAAATCTCAAAATTCTTCGCACGTCATAGTTTTCTCTGATCCTCTAAACTCAACTTTCCAAGTCCCTGCTTTTTCCAAACCCTTTGCCATTGCCTCATGATTATATCAATATCTCTTACGGTGATCCTTTCAGAACTGCCGATGGACAGGAACATTAAATTTAAAATGTCGATGGCCTTACATTTTTTGATATTTTGATCGAAAAGGTGGATGGCACCGTAAGTGTGAATACAAAACTGACACATACGGACCTCTATCTCAATGCGCGCAGTCACACCACCCGGCCCAATACAGATCAGTACTGAAAACCTTGGTGCACAGTGCGTGAGCTCTATGTGGTACAGATAATTTGGAGGCGGAAATATGTCATTTACGGGAAACTTTCCGGCCGCTTCGCCTTCCTTCCCTATGCTGAAACGACTACTGCTAAGATTGGCAGATTATTACGTAAATGTGGCATTAAAACCATTTTCCGACCACTGGCCAAAATTAGGAATACACTTCGATCGCCCAAGGATGATATAACGTTACGAGTACCTGGCGTATATCGCATTCCTTGCGAATGTGGAAAGGCATACATCGGGTAGACAACATCATGTATTAACCAAAGGTGCCCCGAACAGGCGCGCAACGTCCTCCTGGGCCAGAATGACAGGTCAGTGGTTGCTGAGTACAGTATCGACACGGGACATGGCTTTAATTTCAAGGCTACAATAATTCTTGCGCCTACGAGAGGTTATTGGGATAGGATTTTTTCTAAAGCTATCGATATCCGTATCTCGGATGATCTTGTTAACAGAGATACTGGATTTCAATTAAGTATCTGACTGCACTTTATACCATAGTTGCAGGATTTTGCATTTAAACGCTTGTTGAGTGCTTAATTGTGATGCCTGAAACCATAAGGAAAAAGAAGAGGTAAAACGTCATTTTTTTTATCTGCGGTAGATGGATTAAAGTCAGTTAGACGGTATAGAATGACGGTGAAAAAAATGTATCTATGGTAATACAACCAATGCCAGATCTAGAGGGGGGGTCAAACAAGTGTGCTTGCCCCGGGGGGCAACTTCCGGGGGACGGCAAAATTATGTTTGAAGGTGCGGTAAATGGCAAATTCGTGTGGTGGTGATCTTTCTTTAGGTCTACCTGGTACTTCCTCGAGCGGCAACCATTAGGGGGCGGCAAATAAAATAATAGCTCTACACTGCCCTGGGTGGCAAGTTCATGTTTGAAGGGGCGGAAATCAAAAGTTTTTTCTTCGGCTTAGAAAATTCGTAGATGCGCCACTTAATACTACTTTATAGAATATAATAAAGACTGTGATCAATGCCGGGTGGATTTTTGGTACAAGGAATAGAAAGGAATTCGGTCATTGCCTTTTGAAGGAACCATGCCGTCATTCGTCTGGAGTATAAGAAAGCTGAAAAAACACAAAGGGGCTGATGTAGATAATATTACTACAGATAACTTAAAGATAGCCGGATGTGACATTGTACCTTACCTTGAAATATTATTTAATTTGATTCTGGATAGTTGCTACTTACCAGAGGACTGGAAAAATACGATAGTAGTGTCCGTACATAAAGAAGGGGTGAGAAATAAAGTCGAAAATTTTAGGCCAATCAGTTTGACATCAGTGATAAGGTAAGTTAAGGGAAGATTGATATCCAATCACATCAGAAATGTATGTGAGGAGCGTAAGTGGTTTTCAAGCAGGCAACATGGGTTCAGGCAAGGATATTTATGCAAATCTCAGTTGCTGGGGTATGTGCAAGATATTTCCGTTGAAATGGACAAGGGAGGCCAAATTGATAGTGTAACACTAGATCTTTCAAAGGCTTACGGCAGAATCAGTCATAAAATGGTAGTAAATGAGGTAAAAACTATTGGAGTGGATGAGAAAGTGATTTGCTTGGTAGAAGAATTTTTAAAAGGCAGAAAACAGAAAGTTAGGGTAGGAAATGCAGTATCAAATGAAGTGGAAAAGAAATGGGAGTGCCACAGGGTAGTGTATTGGGACCATTGCTATTCATTATTCTAATGAATAATTGTGTTGATTTCTTATTCTCTGAAATTAGATTGTTTGCAGATGACAAAATGGTAGAGGACAGTAAACAGCTGCTGGGGAATCTGGACAGAATATCTAGTTGGGTTGGTAAAAATGGGACGAAGATAAATGCAAAGAAGAGTCAGCTAATTAGATACACAAATAAGAAACTAAAGGTTTATTATGATTATAAGGTAGGGAAAGAATTGCTTGCTGAAGACTTGAAATGTAAATATCTTGGAATTACTTTTAATAACAAACTTAACTGGGCAGGACACATTGGACAGGTAGTAGGAAAAGGTTTCAAGTTCTGCACTTGTTGGAGAGAGTGATGAGGGGATGTACGAGAGAAGTCAAGGAATTGGGTTACAAAACTTTGGTTAGACCATTGCTCGAATATGGCAAGGTAGTATGGGACCCTCATTTTATGTATCAAATACAGGAGTTGGAGAGGGTGCAAAAAAGGGCTTCTAGATTTGTTTCTGGAAATTATCAGTGACGGATATGATAAAGGAGCTGGAATGGGATTCATTGCAAGACAGGAGGAGGATGAGGAGGGTCATGGGAGTGTACAGGGCATATACTGGCGATGAGGCATGGAAAGATATTCAATAGGTATGAAAAGTAGTGCATGGAAGGGAAATGATGACTATGATGACCACAAGCTGGCACTCGATTCCAGGCTCAAGGGTGTGGTAAGATTCTCTTTTTTAGGTAAGGGTGTCAGGGATTGGAATAATTTACTAAGTGAACTGGTGAATAATTTACCAAAAACCTTGAAAGAATTTAAAGTTAAAATTTGTAGAGGGCAAATGTAGGTGGGTGCAGGAAAGGGGGAAGATGGGTGTGTGGGGAAATTGCCACCGGAGCGCGCGGTTGATTGTAGTGTAATTAAATAGTATTATTATTATTAAGGATATCGTTAAACAGAGACCTGAATGGTTTCATTGCTCAGCAAACCCGCACTCTCCCAAATGTCAGGCACGAAATTTTCTGCTCACCCACCAAGCTCGGTGCTAAAATATTACTGTAGGCTTTTACAATTTGATACACTGAACGTATACGCTCGGTATGTAACGCATCAAGGGCTTTACTAGCGCATTATTTGGTGGATCTTAACATTTATGTTGCACTATAGAGAGTTCAAGAATGTTGCACCATGAATGAATGAGACATAGTAGTGAAAAGTCTAGCCAGCTCACTGTTTGAAGATAAGCTGTAGCGTTTTATTGAAAACGCGACGTTGATGCAATTGTGACGGGAATACGACGGAATCATGGGAGTGATAGTCTCCAGAAAGTCTACTATTCAATTTGCAGTCAATCTCCAGTCAGAATGCAGGACGCCAATTTCATTATGCGACGAACTGTTTCCCCTCATTATGCCAAAGTAGTCTGCGACTGACAACACAAGTCGCTAACTGAAAACACGTACAGTTGTCTCGTCACGAATATGTTGGTTCCAAGCCTTGGCAGAACAGCCGAAGATACTTTCGTGCTGTCCGAAAACAAGGTCCGCCATTTTTCATTTTCTTGACCTGAAAACATCTATTTGCTCATTAAGTAGGGTGATAGCCAATCGAACATTCTTGTGTTACAAAATACCGACAGATTTGATCCGCTAATACGCAACTACGAGACCAATAATGCGTTCAGAACGGTTAAGCCCAACCAGGGGCGTAGCTACTATGGGGCTAGGCGGTGCAGTGCACCGGGGCCCCTACGTTTAGGGGTCCCCCAAGAATACCTCAGGGGGCGCCCAAGCACACCTCTGGGGCCCCCCCAAGCGCAGTTCGGAGGGCCCACGGGCCTTCACGGCAAACTGGCAACTTTTTTTTAGCTCTACCGTCGTCGTCCAAAGGGGCTCCTGACACACAGGGAGCCCCTCACAAAGGTCCCTCACTGCTCAGAGGGCCCCCAAAGCACAACTCAAGGGCCCCCAGCCTCAGCTCAGGGGGCCTCAAGAAGCAACACAAAGCAAAAAAAAAAGGTCGCCCATCTGGCCTGAGGGTCCAAATAAATAATTTGCATCGGGGCCCTTGTTAACCTAGCTACGCCACTGAGCCCAACACGGGTAGAGCATGTCTGTATGAGTTCGTCGTGCAGTATTTGTTTTGACTGTGACGTCATCGGACTGGTTTGAGTGTATGTTGGTGATTGTTTCGAATTAGCATTGTGTGAGGTTATAAATTAGTACAGCGTGAATACGCGTTCAGCTAGGACATTGATTCAAGTGTCATTGTAAACAGCTCGTGAAGCATTACCAAGAGCAAAAGTGGGATCATAAAAGTATTCGTCGGAATATAAGTAAAAATCAACATTAAATTTAAAATTACAAAAAAGTCATAAGAGTCGTAAATATGCTCGGAGTTATAGAAAACGCAAATTGGAAGAAAGTTCACGTCAAAAGAAATCCAAGAAACCTAAAAATTCCAGTGTGGAAAATATTCGAAGCCTTCGACAACGTCGAAAAGGAAAACCAACATGCACCCACACTAGTCCGATGACGTCACAGGCAAAACATATGCTGCACGACCAACTCCTATAGACATGCCTCTAGCCGTTGGACTTACGCCATACATTCCAACTTATGAATCATGTGAGTTTTTTTATTTAAATCTAAACCCTTTATATTATTATCATAATTAATTCCCATCGCTCTCATGCCACTGTGGCAATTTCCTTACATATCTACTTACGATTCATACACATTTCTACTTTAAAATCTTTTACAGTCTGAGGCATACCATTTATCACTGCCTTAATTAACCTCTTACGTGCACAAATGGTTTTTTTTTCTTTTTTTTTTGCGCCTCGTCGTTGGTTTGGTCATTAGAGGCGGGATGGGACTGGGGACAAGGAACGGGAAGGAATTCGGCCATGGTCATTTTGAAGGAAGCATCCCGGCATTCGCCTGGTGTGATTTGGGGAAACCATGGAAAACCCAAATCTGGATGCCCGGACGGGGATTCGAACCGCCGTCCTCCCGAATGCGAGGCGAGAACGTTAACCGTTCACCCACCACGCTCGGTAAATGACTTATGATTGAAATCAAATTAATTTATTATCGTGTTCCAACCTTCCCTCTATACCTATCCACACCTAATCATCCGTATATACCATGTATAGTACGTGTCCACAATTTTATTGACCTGCCTTCTATTCACCAACCAACTGTTTTATGATTTTAGCACTGCGTCTTCATGAAAAATCTACGGCGTGGACCTAAATTGCGCATTTCCTTTTTTTTGGGGGGAGGGGGGTGGGCAAGAAACGGGAGAAAGGGCTCGCCCATGGCCTTGTAAAAGGAACCATCCTGGCATTCGCTCTGAACGACTTCGAGAAACCATTAAAAACTGAAATCTGGATGGCCGGATGGGGATTCAAACCTGCATTCTCCTCGGAGACGCTCTGATCTCCGCCAATCCGGTTGTCCTCTTCTGCACCACCCGATTTGTTGTAATAGATAATTTTGATTCATTAATTTTTCACAGTGAATGTAATTGAATAAGGCAGTGCGTGTAGGTAACACGAGACGATCGTGCCAGCCTCACTCACACGTGCTTGCAAAGCAATCTGTTCTGTTGTCGCAAGCACTGAAATGTATGCTCGGTCACCTTCAAAAGTGCACAGCTCAACGCATAACTTTGCTGGAGAACCTGTCACTACCTCGGGCGTTCGACCGTCAACCAGCTCTCAGCTTCCTTTACCATTTTTTTATGGCTTTACGCCTCGTCGATGTCGAGGTCATCAGAGGAAGGAGAGAACTGGGGGTTAGGAACAGGAAGGAATTCGGTCATGACTTTTGAAGAAATCATCGCTGCATTCACCTGGAGTGATTTGAAGATACGATGGAAAACACAAGTCTGGATGGTTGGTGGGGGATTAGAAATTAAATCTTTCCGAATGCCAGAACTTTAACGCTCACCCACTACGCTCGTTTTTCTTCACAGACCGAGCGTGGTGGTGTAACGGCTAGCGTTCTGGCCTCGCATTTGGGATGACGGCGGTTCGAATCCCCGTCCGGGCATCCAGATTTGGGTTTTCCATGGTTTCCCAAATCACTCCAGGTGAATGCCGGGATGCTTCCTTCAAAATTCCATGGCCCAATTCCTTCCCATTCCTTGCCCCCCATCCTCTCCCGTATCTAAAGACCTCGCTGTTAGAGAGACGTTAAGCTGATAAAAAAAATCAAAAAAAATTCTTCACAGGCCCTCATTAACTCCTGGGTGGGACTCGGCAAAATTCCCTCTCCCCCCTTTTTTCCAGACAGAGGAATGGTATGCTGAACCACTTCTCATTTCACAAAAATTACCATTTGTAAATCATTGATTCTGAAGAATAAAGCGAGACTTCCAGTGGAACAATTTTATTGTTCGTTGTTTAAACCTGTTCCCATTTCAAAGAATTCTTTAGTGCGCAGCTTGTGTCAGATTAGGTCAAAAAAGATTAAGGGTCATCCCAAGAAAAGAAGAATTCTGGCACAAATCTATACGGAAATTAGACATATCCACTTGGCTGTCCACCCATAGTGATTCGTAGTTGAAGAATAAAATTTATAACAACTTCAGTTTGTTTAACGTTAAGTACTTTTCCCTTTAGTAGCCATTTCAAACATTTATAACTCACATGCACTTCCGCTTCCTCATTGGGTAGTTGGAGTTCCTGCAATTCGGGAGAACGGCGGTTCGAATCTCCGTCCGGGCATCCATATTTGGGTTTCCATGGTTTCCCAAATCACTCCAAGCAAATTCCGGGATGCTTCATTCAAACGGCATTGGCCGAATTCCTTCCCATTCCTTGCCACCCATCCTTTCCCGTTTCTAAAGACCTCGCTGTTAGAGAGACGTTAAGCAGATAAAAAAATAAAAAAATATTGAAACACTTGCTTTACAGGGAATCTGAATGGGGGCCTCCTCGAGTATCTTACAATGCCTTGTTTGTGATGGGTCGAAACCCCTGCCCTTTGTTTGGAACATAAATGCCTGGATAGTATCCTCTCCCCAACCGTTTAGAATGTTTTCACTCGCGTGAACCTTCCCTCGGCACTGAATCGGACATTAACACTTTCTAAGTATAAACGCTTGTTAATATATTCACTTGACTGTTCACATCTAAATTTATTTACAAAAAGGTTTGGAATGTGCTACCCGTAAACATTCTTCATTCGAACAAGAGTCATAATATCGATCCCCCCCCCAAAAAAAAAAAAAAAAAAAAAATTTAGACAGCATTTGCTGTTCTGATCAAAAATTATGTTCAATTTTTGATAAAAATGAGTCCTTCATACTTAAAAAAAATTAGAGAAACATTACATGGGACAAAATATATATACCTGTATATATACATATATATAGGACTTATTTTTATCAAAAATTGAACGTAAGGATCTATGATCAGCACAGCAAATGCCATCGATACTATGACTTTATTTCGAATGTCCACTATCCTTTAATCCTCAACCACTGTGCGCCGCTCTAGATCGAATTACTCTCCCAAGACAGTGTCTTGAAAATATAACCAGTGGGCTTTCTCTGCCTTCCCTCGTGATCGAAGTGTAAGCAGGTATTGCTATTTCTTTGGATGACTGCGATGTGGTTGGGTTATTGTAGTGTGTTGTTTGCTTTGAGAATGAGTGAAACATAAAGAAGAGTGCCGGGCCAGTCAAGCCTACAGTTCAGAAAGACTCCGAGGGGTCGGGTCAATGAGCTAAACGTCTCTATTCGACTGACGAATCAGCATCAAGTGTCGTATCTCCTCACTCCAGACACACTGCGGAGAGGTTTGCGATTTAACCTAGGTTATTAGGAATTATGACGTACCACCTCTCTGCCTGCTAAATACCGATGGTGAAAATTTCTTCCACCACCAGGGCTGGAACAAGCTAATTCCTATGTCAGGAACCTCACGCCATCACGGCGCCGTATACAGCTGAGCCAGTGGTACGTGTTTTATTGAACTATGTCAGGAGCAGTTTTGTACAGTACTGTAAGGTGAATAGCTACTAACTGATATTTATTGTGTTACTAAAACACTGAAAAACTCATGTGTTTGTACATCGCCAGAAAGTTTTGATGAATTATCATTTCGTATCACTTGAAAAAAGAAGGTATATGATGTATATTTGTTTTGTACTTCATATAAATAAATGTGTCTTTTATTTTTTTGTCTTATAAAGGGTAAAGATTTTTGAAACTTACGTTTCATCAACAAAGAGATCATTAGAACCTGGAACAGAAGGTCATTTTACCATGGCGTTTTGAAGGAAACAGCCTGGAGTTATTTCGGGATACTGTCGAGATCCCAAGTCTACAATGCTGGAAATCAAACCGCGTCGTCCTGAATACAAGGCTCAAAATTTGACAGCTCAGCCACCAGGCCAGTAAAGGATCAACATACAAAGTGTATTTTGTGATAGAATTATCCACAATTTTATGTACACATGTAAAATCTGTTTCCGATTTAGTGCAGAATCATCAATTTACTACTACTTAGTTTCGAAACCGCGTTGTCCTGAATGCAAGGCGCAATAGTTAACCGCCCATCCACAGAGCCAGTGAACGGTCAACAAGTATTTTAACATAAAATTATCTGCAATTTTATGTTTACACATAAAATATGTTTGTAATTTGGTTTATAGTCATTAATTTATTGCTTTTTGTTGGTTAAGTAAGTAAGACATAAAAACTGATAAAATTTTAAACAGAAAAAACCATCAAGATGCTATGCAAATATACAGTATTGTTTATTTATTACTTTTGTATGACCTCAGAAAACAGAAATATGCTTTTAAGTGAGGATGGAATTCCTACATGATGAAGTCGGCAGTGAAGTAAATTTAAAGGAAGGGATCTAGTCTAAAAAGAAGTTGAAATGGGCAGTTTATAATAATCTTGTGTTCTATAAAAACGAAGTTTACCTTGGTATTGTACGCGAATGAAACTTTCGCGGCATAGTAGTTACGGGAGTCCGTTGATAAACACGACGTTTCGGCAATCATATCGTCCGGTACCATCATCAAATAATTGCTGCTCTCACCGGTTCAACTCAGGTAGCAGTAAGGCAATATCGATTACCAACGTATTTTTATCTTAACGCCTTTCTATTATAGAGGATCAAAGATCACGCCATCTCCCTCTCTAACGCCGGTTGGCCGTTTATTATGACATGTTTACGATAGATATTTATTATAATTTGTGTTAAATAACACACTCGCCGCGATCTTGCGTGAAGTTGTATGATACCGGAAGCAAGTCTCTACATAATTCTTACACTGACCAGTCCAGTCTGCAGCGATGTCTCCGCCAGTGCTTCTGTTCGCTTCGGCATACCAGTTGAAAGAAAGTGACTCAAAACGTCTTACCGTCGAATTGATGGTGAAACAAGGTTTTGTTCCGGTGGTGGTGCTTGAAAAAACGCAACAAAGTTACTCTATCGCATGAGGAATGCTGACTCAGGTGTTGGAAACAGTATCCTCGATATTTAGTAAAAACCTTGACTACGTCGTTCCACTCGGCGAACATAATTTACCATGAATCTGTTTCCGGGGTTAAAAATATAATTATGTTTTTTTCTGCAGAATGGATCTTGCCTGCACGGTATTCTTCTGTGAATCAACATGGCACTCATCGTACAGCCTGCGGTGACCAACGTCATCTCCACCAGCAGGTTGTGGCATCTACAATTTGTGAGATACTTCAGTGAGTTTAACGGTGCATTGATGTAATTGCAAGGTTTATTTTTATTGCTTTTATTTTTATTTATGAGAAGTTGTGAATCACTGATATTGCAGCAGCACCGACTTTACCTTTAAACTAGTCCTCACGTGTTAGCTAGCCTGGGGACAGACTAGTTTCACTCGCTCACAGCCGACCTTTTATAATACTCGATTTAGCTATTAATGGTTGAGTGGAACTTGGTTAAAAATCACATACCAGTGATTATCATTGCGAAAGTAATCCTTCAGCTATGGCATTTATTTAATCTGTCGTTGATACCCAGATATCTTGTCTTGAGTCAAATAATTAGAATCTTCCCAGAATAGCCACTTTTATTCACGTAACACAGAAGTCATTTACTAACACCTTCCCTCGATCAATAAAAGTAACAATTTCCCACGACCACAGAGTATTTCTTGGTGTCAGTATAGGTGTCTAGAAGGAAGAAACAAGAGTTATTACTAAGATCAAAGAAGCAAGAAGGAAGCAGAGACCGGCAGGCTAGTGAGCCACTTAATTATGATGCGACACAATTATGATTTGAAGCGGTAAACTGGAAGCAACTGCGATTTAATAAAATTTTCATGTGTTTATTTCGCATAAAGATAACAAATTGGGGGAAAGATAATTGATTCTGCTAGAAGACATTTGGTTATCTCATTTTGTTATCTGAAATTTATATGCTGAAGCTGACTATAGTAAAAGAACGTACCAAAAATACTGTTGTTAAAAAATTAAATAGGAACTAATTTGCAAAATAATAGTTGATGTTAACGATATATTGTAAAGTACGGTCTAACACTTTAAACCCGAGAAATGCATGTGGTGTGATATCTGAGGAAACGGTTTGAAATATCTAGCCACGACAAGTGCACTTGCTAGTTTCATCTGCAGTTGCCATGGTCACCGATAATACGTAATTGCGGTCGTTAAACATTTGGTGCTGGTCGCCATGTTTGCACTACTGAGAGTATCCCGAGATAATTGATTTCCCCCTCTTATTGTGCTTTGGCAGCATCTTGTGCGCAGACGCATTTTAATCGATTTACTTAAAGCCGATAGCGCCCTCGAGTCACCGTAACTGCTGGTGACTCACTGTAACCGCTACAGCGGCCCACTGCAGTGGTGAATAACTGATTACATTCAGTATTACACAAAAACAAAATCCCTGCGGAATTACATCCGCTAGAAGAAGACCTGCGAACTCACCATGTTATCGGATGTAGGTAGCAGCTTCCTTGGTAATATGAATGTGACTTTGTGCTGTGGTCTGCTATTATTCTGTGTTGTGTGAGTAAAATTCGAAGATAAATGTAGAGATAATAGCCTCAAAGCCCGTGAAAAATGACGGGTTTAACGGAGTGTTCTGACAATTCATTTTTCTGCGGTTGCCTAAATAAATAGAATTTTTTTATGTGATGCTCATAACGTCATTTTTTAATTTGTACGTATTTCGGTTGTAGTTTGTATAGCGATACAGATGGAAGTTCTACTGAATGAATGATGTTAGAATTAGGGAACCAATTAAATTTAAAATAAATTAGGAATCCTAAAACCTTATGCTATAGCGCGTGATATTGATTCTATTCCTGGTCCAGGTCTGATTCAGCACGATAAATATGGAACTACTTCCATCCGTATAAAAATACCGTAACTTCAGTAACTCGGAACTAATGAAAGCAGCTTAAATTACTTAAGAAAAAATCATCGTGATTTAGTCTGTAGAACAATGTGTCAGTTGTCTGGTCCTATCTGCATTTTGACATAACCACAACTTCTACTAATAACGTTGTTCAAAATTAATAGCTGCTATTACCCGTGTACGAATACATTGATTGTATTGCGATCTAAATTTAATGAACTGGAAATATTTACATGTATTTAATATAGTGACATCAGTAATAAAAGCAACTAATAATTAATATATTAATTTAAATGCAGTACATAGTACCTTTATTTCAGTGTTTCGCAAATTATTCGTTCCAGTATATTATAACAGTGACTTAAAGTATCTACACTGGATATAAATATCTTGTAAGCCCGTCAAAAATGACGTGTGGAAAACAAAATTTTAGCAATTCGTTTCTTCGCTGACTAAGTACAATTTTCATCAACTAACGTTCATTATCTTGAAAATGACGTAATGTAGATATTTGTTAACTTACTGCAACAACAGTATAGCTGTCTAGAGTGTATAAGAAAAATCTGCATCGAACGAATTTTAATTAAGAAAAAGTAACTAATAATTAATATGTCGATTTCAACGGAATGCGTACTTTTCTTTCTGTGTTTTGACAGTACATTTATTCGCAGATGCATAGCTAAATAGAACTGTTATTAAATAACGCGCATAACCTCGAGCATCTCCATTCGTTGTTTGTTGTGCAGCGGAGGCGGGAAGCGTGACGTCATAGTCCGACATCTTTATGTGACGTCATGGAGTGACATGACCAGAACATGCGTTTTATAAGCATAGATGGAATGAGCAACAATGAGAATGATCTGTTTAATTGTTCATTTTAAACTGTGAAAATCGTTTTGTGTACTGAATGTTTATTTCTATTGTTCTTATTTTGACAAAGTGCTAGAGATAAATAAATTGTTTTAATTTACATAAATATTAAATAAACCAATTGACTTGTTTTGAAACATCTCAATTCTCCTTCGTACATTTCACACTGTGGTATGACAGAGTCACCCACAATGAATATAATTAAATAATTAATTAATATTCAGATTTTCTTTATAATATTCAATTATGTAAGTTGTAAATATCATAAATAATAGGGATATTGTATAGGTAAATAATTGTATATTAAACCCAGGCGGCCAGAGTTATCATTATTATAATTTTAATTTCTACAAAACTTGCTATTCAGTAATGTATCGAATATGGAAAGTTGGAACTGCCATTTTAAACGCTCAGAGACCGGGACAATGGCAAGTTTCGCCGGCAGACAGGCGCCTTAACTCACAAAGCAGAGGACGCGCGCGGACCGTTAGTCGGAGGGTCCATCGACCTCGCACCCCCCGCCCTGGTGTCTTGGAGGTCGACCAGACTAGGCGCGAGCGGACAGCAAATACCAGCTACGATATAAAACACGTGACGATGGCCACATATCATGCACCAATCGTGAACGTTTATAGGGGTTCACAAATGTTAATTCAAGGGATTCTGTTGCATGTGGCGAGTTGGAGACGACTTTTCCGGGGAAGAAGAGAAGAGGCCATTTTTGACTTCACTTGCTGTCGGGACGAGCCACTGTGCAGACGTGTCAGCCGACACGCTCTCGCCCGGTGATCAGTGACTGTGTCTGATCACACTTTCTTGCTCTGGGGAGCTAGAAGTTGTATAGCATGCCTGCCATAATCTGGAAGTTGATGTGGTAACGTTCGCGAATCCACTATCCTGGCTTTCGCAGCTGTAGTGGCACTGTGCGTGTCACACTTCATCACGACGATGCAATCATGGTAAAGTACCGACGCATACGGTCACAGTTCATTGGGTTTTGACGAGACTTGCGAGTCCTTAAGCGGCACTGAGATAAGACTCTGCTCCCGTCATAAAATCACTGAGCTAACAAATTTTCATGTTTAACTTCAAATTCCAAGCATCTTGCTGATCTTGTGTAAATTCAAGACGATGCTTTTTAACATTATATGGCGCCCCGGGGATACTCCTTTTGTGGTAAATGTTAACTTCAATTTGATGGCCTGTGCTGCCACGTTGATAATATGTTGACTTTGCTAATTGTTGAAATATTTAATTCAGTTTTATGTTTGCTTTTCATCGGCGGATTGTAAACGTCGGGTATTGCTTGTTTTTGTTGTCTTTGGAATATGTTTAATGTAAAGTTAACTATTACCCGGCATTGTATAAGCCATAAGACTCAATAAATTGGATATAGTTTTGTGCAAAATATTCATGGTTCTAGTTCACCTTTTTGCAACCATTAAAATCATTTTCATTTTCATATTCATATTCAATAACTCACGTATAAAGGTATGAAGGTAAGGTAGGTGTTGGAGATAATAGTAATAATAATCCCCCCCTTTTTATACAACACTTAAAACAAAGCAACAACAACAAAAAACAGTAAAAACGCTACTTTATGTCTTTCTGTGATGTATGGACCCCGATAAGATACTCTTGTTGTAGAAATTATCACGATAGAATACCAGCTGTGAAAGTCGAAATATTTCGACTTACCCAATCTATTATCACAGTGACATTTCAGGGAATGTTCCATCGGATGGAGTTGTGGAAACACAATGCACAATAATTCGATCGCTGTCTTTGGTGTGTTCAACTGACTTAGTGTTCGCCAGCCTATGCTGTTGTTATACTGATACTTCGTTTCTTATGAAAGTAATTACATCCTGGTTATGTAAGTAATTTTTACTTATACCCTTTACGGTAATATAACGTAAGTGGAGAAATCAAGTATAGCAGCGATTTCCATAATTCAACTGATCTTCCTGCTATGGAAAGTTATTTTCATTGTTATCTATCTCTGGTGACAGTTGTTTTCAGAATAAAACTAGTTTGCGGTGTCCCACCTGGTATACCGAGGGCTTATTATTTTGATAAACAGCTTGATTAATTATAAATAAATAATTGATTTTGGGTGTGGTTCTCTGCCAGATGGTCATTCACATCAATACAAGTCAAACATAATAGATACCAAAAGTACATATTGACTTTATTAACTTTTAGACATGAAAACAATCTCTCGTTTGACATTCTTCTTGATGGCACTCCCTTCCGACACAACCCATTTCCGAAGTATTTGAGAGTCGTAATGGATCGCACCTTATCGTACAATAAACATCTAAACAACCTTGCAGCAAAACTAAGAACTAGAAATAATGTTCTGCAGAAGTTAACTGGCACCTCCTGGGGAGCATCCGCCTCCACACTCCGCACATCAGCACTGAGCCTTGTGTATTCTGCAGCTGAGTACTGCTCATCTGTCTGGATGAACAGCACCCACATGAAAAAGATCGACATAGTTTTGAACCAGACAATGCGGATAATTAGTGGATGTATCAAGACCACTCCACTGTACTGACTACCCGTTAGAGTAACATCGAACAGCCTACGATAAGACGACGCAATCGCCTAATTGCCCAATATAATACGATCTGTCATAACTTGGATCTTCCCATCCACGACGATATGGAAACCCAATTTCAGAGACTTAAATCAAGAGGGCCAAGCATAAAAACTGCAAAACAGATTACATCTAACAATTTTAATGAGAGAGAAGCATGAGATTGGAGTAAATAGCCTCGGTCCCCCAGAATGGAACTACCTGTTTGACAATCAACAGGCACTAAAGGAACTCGACCTCCCCCACAAAGCCTGTCATTCGACCATTCATCTTCTATGGTTGCGAGATACGGGGGATGGCAAGTCACACCAACATCCAAAGACTCCAAAACCGATGCCTCCGAATGATACTCAATGCGCCAATGTACACACCTATAGACGTACTGCACAACCAAACTGACATTCCACTAATCAATACTGAAATCTTTACCATAATAGAAGCATTCATCAGGAAATTGAAAGAAAAAAGGAACGAAAGAACTGAAAATATCGGTACAGTCATGCCTATGCAATGGCACAAGTACAAAGTGCCCTTGAGCATACTCTACCAACCACAATAAATAAAGTAAAAACTACACCAGCCACAAAACAGACTAAGAAGCACATGAACAATGCAGGGGTTTTTCACCACTAAGATCATCTCTGATGATCAAAGCCCTGATTTTCCTCTGAAAGTGAACAAATAAAAAGTGTCCCAAAACTAAACCATCCTGAAACCTAGAAGTAAAGCTACCGAAGGTAGTGGGGCTTCATACACAGCCAAAAAAAAAAAAAAAAAAAAAAAAGCCTGGGCTGCTCTCAACAGAGTTAGGTCTGGCCATGGCAGATCTGCTTTATCTCTTTACACATGGGGAATGACAGATTCACGGAATCGCGACCGTGGTGAAGATGAACATCCGTCACGTGACCTTTGATTGCCCGCTTCGAGCATTCAGGGGATCATTGAAAGACTTCATAGATATTTCAGATGAAGCTTTACATTGGCTGCACTATGTCGATTTTGAATTTAATTATAATTTATTATTACAATTTATTAGTGCGAAACAATTGTATGTAATCGTGTTTTTGATTATGTGCTTTGGCAATAAAATAAATAAATAAATGAAATAAACTTTATTGAAGGAAACAATTACTCTCATGAATGAATGGTTGATTCCTCTCAGGCAATGGAATTTACAATTCTTAATTTCTTTTAGCGGCGAGCTTGTTGGGGTCTCTTTGTAGATGATTATGTACTTCGAAGTTACTTGTATGAAGGTCCTCCGTCCATCTCAGATTGGCCCCACATAATAACAAACATTAATAACTTATTAGAAACAAGTGGGAATGCATTCTATTGGATGGAACATATCCCACCACCATGACACTATCTTGGTAGTTTATCCCCTTCCAAATACTCGTAGCAACGGTTTCTCTATTCTCACTGGCCTTCTCTCCCCGCCTAAGCAGTGTATTATTAACACATCCTTCTTTGCTTTCAAACGTTAATTTATGCCAGCGATGTCTGTGAGCACTTGGCAGATAAAGTATAGCTATCACTTTGCGACCGTTGTTTGAATGAGTTTTTTCATTCTTCTGAATACACAACCACACGAAATCACAATGTCGCTATTGAAAACAGTGTGTCCATCGTTTTAAACCAGGCTGCTCTATGCCCGGGCATCTCCATCATTCGAGAAATTAATGACGAGGACATTAGGCAACACAGGACAATCTGTTCTTCGGATACCAACCAGTTCACACTACATTATCATCTTTATTACTCCCCCGCCTGATTACGGAAGTGCAGCCATCAATCTTTCACATATTTAACAAGTAATGGCAGTAAATATTCCTCGCGATAACGTCGTCGTCCGCGAACCAAACTAATTGTATAATCTAATCAAATTTACTGAAATTACTGTAAATTATTATTATTATTATTTACCTTTTGCTTTTGACTTTGTCGATGTCGAGGTCATTAGAGGTGGGATGGGGTTTTGGACAAGGAACGGGAAGGAATTCGAACATGGCCTTTTGAAGGAAGCATTCTGGCATTCGCCTCGAGTTATTTTGGGAAACCTCTCACCATCAGGTTCGGTTCCTAGTGCCAACAAGGTGAATAATGTTTACTTTCTGTTTCCTGTGATCAGTTGGTAAAGCTGTTTGAAACTACTTTTTCTCTGATACACCCGAAGTTGTTGTAGAGCCTACTGCAAATTATTTAATAAATGTCTGAAATATTAATATATGTAAGTCTGTTGACTGAAAATGGAATATAACATCACCATACATAATAAAGTGCAGAGAGCATGAACGTGAAAGCTACGGAAGAGAAAATGAAGAAAGCAGTGTAAGACTTGAAAGCCAGGAAGCTTCCGAAAAACTGCTTAAATATGTATCAGAAATAGTTGGGAATCTATTGTAGAATCACTGAAATAATGAATGAAATATGAATATACGATCAGACTAGAAATAGTTTATACCATTCATTAAGGTCACATGTGTATAATTCTTTCCGTCTAAAACGTAGTCTGGTGGCTCAGGCACGTCATTTGGTAACGGTGATGGTCGTAATGAAACTATAAATACGAGGGTTGGAACTTAAATAGTGGCAACTATTTATTCACAACCGATACAAAAGCGTTACATGTTTGCACTTGTTACTGTCCTTTAAAGTAGTCACCAGCGTTGTGTAGAACCCATTGCCAGTGATGTGGAAGGCTTGGTATACCGTTAGCAGAGCCTGTTCTCTTAATGGTGCGAATGGAGCGGTCTACTGCCTGTCGAATCTCTGGAACAGTTCTGAAGCGAATGCCACAAAGTGGTTCCTTCATCTTCGGAATCCAATCAAAGTCACAAGGACTTAAGTCCGGGGAGTATGGTGGATGGTACAGTACTTCCCAGTCCCATCGACCGAACAGAGCAGCCACAGCTTGTACTGTATGCGCCCGCGCATTGTCGTGCAATATGATGGGTGTGTTGCGCAGAAAGTGTTGCCGCTGCTTTCGCAAAGCTGGTCGCAGGTGATGCTCCAAAAACGAACAGTAATACTGTGCATTGACGGTCTGCCGTGGAGGAACGTAATGCGTTAGGATAACACCATCATAGTCGTACAGGAGAATCACCATAACTTTCACCATACTGGGGCTCTGACGCACTTTAGACTTTCGCAGCGATACATAATGACGCCATTCGTTGGATTGGCGTTTCAGTTTTGGCTCATACGATGTGGCCCATGTCTCATCCAGTGTTACGATACGGCGTAAGAAAGCCTCTCCTTCGCGCTCATAGCGCTCCAAGTGCGTCTGAGCAGCGTCGTAACGCATCCATTTCTGCATTTCCGTCAATTCATGCGGAACCCATCGCGATTCAATTTTTCGCATGCCCAGGCGTTCCTTAAGGATGCGAAACACAGTCGTATACGGTAATCCGGTTTCGTAGGTGAGCTCACGAATCGTCTGGCGTCGATCACTGTCCACTAACGCGGCAACAGTGTGCACTTCTTCCTCAGACACGCTAGGACGACCTGCCCGATGCATGTCTGCCACAGTTTGCCGACCTTCGTTGAAAGCTTTTACCCAACGTGCCACTGTACGGCAATGCCAATTCCACCCACGCCTCTTGAAGACCTCTGGTACATTCAATCTTGACCCATCTCCGTTGTTCCTCTTTCGAAAACATAGTGACACCGTTACGTTAGACCGCTCGGTCACAAGTGATTGCGTTTCCCTCGATTGTGTGCACGCCGGGGATGTCGGACGGGTGAGTCCATTTGCTCTGAGGTAAGGTATGTATGTCAACAACGTGTGCTATCAGCAACAATAGTAGGTTCCATTGCATAGTGTCTCCACAGCAGTGTTGCCATTATTAAGTTCCAAGCCTCGTATATATATTTACTAAAGGGGAAACAGAATATTTTAGCAGAAATAATAAATTATTTCAGTAGTGAGCAGGCCAGTCTTTCTATGCGGCGAACTCAGCACAGAGATATATGTTAGAAAAGTGCTGAGACGCTCAATCGATATTTCTTGTTCGAAATGCTCCGTGACGTTAATGAAGTTCACCTTCCATATAACAACACACTGCCGGCCTCGTTAGCGTGGGGGCTAGAGTACTGGCCCCGTGTGCCGAAGGTCGCCGATTCGATTACGGCCTAGGACATGGGTGTTTAAATGATGTGTATCTGTGTGAATATCCTGTCCGTTCTGTGGTGTCCACACTTAGAAGCTGCAATATATATACTAGATGACTGATTCACGGGAATCTATGATAACCACATTGAGCTGGCTGTATGGCCTCAGTTGCCGAAGGATAGCATCCATCTGCTGCTATGGGTTGCAAACAGTAGAAATACTCTCTTAGCTCTAGTCTGTTTACAATGCACAGGCATTGCAAGATAAACCGCTTAGCTAGCCGTCGAACCATCTAGTAAAGATGATATTCAGTCAGATGCAATGGGCATCTCACATAGGCTCTGTCGGGAGTCATGCTTCAGCTGTATTGTAATACGGCATTTCAATGACTACTACATGGGACGTCGTATTCTTTAGACGCCTGGTATCATTCACATTACGATAGAATCTCGGTAGTGGTGGTGGTGTTTTCGAACCCGTCGACGACGAGGTCATTAGCGATAGCATCTCAGCTATGAGCTGTCTAGCTATGAACAGCGGGCCGTGGAAAGGGCCCCGCCTCTACTGGCAGGGATGGCGCGCCTCTATCTGTTACCCAGTCGGTAAACATCAAACGCCCGGTGTAAGGTGACAAGGTCCCTTACAATTTTTGTCAATAATTTTCGTTAAAAAATATAATTAGATATTAGTCTTGCTGGTGTTGTGTATACAAATGTGTTAAAGTTGTATGAAAGTAAGTAAAAGATAAGCGTATAGTAAAGTGCTAGGATATCTATGGACAGTGGTCATCTATGATGAGGTATATTTGTGGACAGACGAGAGAGAAGAGAATATGGCGAGTGCATGGATGAGAATATAAGATATAGGTGGCACGTGGTTGAATAAAACGGAATGTAAATAAGTGTATTTTGTACCAAGTAATCATTAATAAAAACTGCTTTCGAGTGTTTTTCAGAATCCATATCGTGATTATATATATATATTGTTGTTTCTCGTCTGTGAATTAAAAAATAGTCTGCCGACTTCTGCAGCTGATATTACGGCTAGAAGACGGGCAGATTATACATATCAAGAGGAGCTAAGGTAAATGACCTAAATCGAAGAAGGTAAACTTACACCAGATAGCTGAAACGACACTGGGCAAAGTTGTGAGAATGTGGTGAGGTGACGCGTGATGATCCGTACAGATCGGCTGCATGACGCGGCCCACGAAACTACGGGCCGTGGGAAACCACCACAACACGTACCAACCTTCCCATCCACAACCATGTTCCCCGACGTAATGGTGTCATATTACTTCTGACAAATAACATCTTAACTATTAGCTCACAAGACTCAAGACAGAAGAGCACCCAATCAAGATAGAAGAAGACTTCTGCTGCACAAGAACGACATTAGGTTAGTCAAACTCTCGTTTAACGTCCCACCACTCGAAATGTTCACAACGAATCTAATTCTACTCTCCGGCTACCCTGTAATACCTGTCAGTGAGATAGAAATCTTACAGAACGGAAGGTCCCTGTTTGAATCCCTGGAGCTTTTACCAGACTTAAGACTTACCTCCCTCTTGGGTAAGGCTTTGTTTTGTCCATGTGAAATATAGTAGGTCGCTCCGTGGTTCGAATTCCCTTTTACCCGGTTGGATTATAGGTTTAGGTTGGGATAGCCATGATAGAGGCAAGTGCGCGGAAGTCGAAACTTTACCATTCGGCGCCCGAACAGTCCTCTGGCGTCTCTTGACTAACAATGCTATACCAGAATTTGCTTCAGTGTGGCGCAAAGACAAGGAAACTTGTTGAAAATGGTTTTATTTTTTAAAAAATAAACACTCATTTAAATTTTTTAAGCACTTGTCTTCGAGGGTTCTAGCTAAATTTTGATAAACTTTATTCTTCAAGTGGAAATTTTTCTTTTCATATATTTTTCGTTCGTTTACTTGAAGGAGGGAACGCCCCATCCTGCCCTACCCTTGCTACATCAATGATGCCATATACATTTACATTCAGTTATTACGGGGGAAAAAATCACCTGGTAGCTAACTGAATCAAGACGACTGACACTCTTCCTGTGAATAAAGGATTCAACATCCCTCCAACTTTTTTTTTTTTTTTTTTTTTTAAAGAAAAAGAATATTTGACTTCAGCTTTGAGGCAATGGATTAAAAAAATATAAGGATGCTCAAATTAGAGAAAGAAATGTATACCTATTATAATTAGCAGATGATCAAGTTGTTCTAGCAGAAGAAAAATATGATGCACCGTTCTTGATTGGAAATCTTGTTGAAGAAAAATTTTTCTAGAATCTGGAACTAAATAGTGATAAAATACTACATATGAGAGTATATAAAGATGAAGATTTAAGTCTGGGTGACATGGCTATGGTAACTACAGCCACCTACATCTATCCAGAAAATATGTCCACAGTGGATGGTAGAGAAAAAATTAATATTTTTAATACCTAGAAGACTAGTATTATTTCTACAGCAGACTCACTTCTTTGTAACGAAAATGTTAGTAAAAATACTTAAAAGTATATACTCAAAACTCTTATTGAAAGTTGTTTCAGCTATGCCTCAGAGGTTAATAGATTAAGATAGTTAGAAAATGTCTATTGGATGAGATTTCATGGGTTAACAAACCAAGATCATGTAAGATATAAAAATATAAGTGAAAGTGTATAGAGGATCAGATAATAAAAAGATGAAATAATTAAGCTGTGACGAAATATACAAAGCACAGGAAATAAAATATTACTCACAAATATATTTGAATGAACGCAAGAATAAAAAAGGAAATTAGTAGTCCGGTCAGGAGAGAGATCCCTCATTTTATTTACACAGCTGCTCCGAAGTTCACGGAGATGGTGATCAGGGCAGGGGCGCATGCGCGGAGCAGGAGCAGTTGGGTGTGGTGGGGGCTATTATTGACGTCACGGGATAATTCCATACTGCCGCCGGACTACCACGCTGATTCATCACAAGACCACGCCCATACCGCGGATGATCCACGAAGATAATCCACTTCACGGTCTTTCATATCGAGAACAGACCTTTCGGGGACTGGCAAGAAGACATTACAGGTTCAGTACACGATGATGGTAATTCAAAAAATTTTCAACGTTTCCACACAAAGCTATCTGAATTTGGAACATTAGACACCACATATTGGATTAAATCTGTCTACAAGGTACTTTGCATTTACTGTATATCACGTTTTATTTTCATCCGGTTTACTTGTTACTTTGATTCGCGTTTAAAGAACATGAGATATCCCATTCTGTAAATGTCATTGTTTATCAGTAACAAGAAATGTTGTAGTTAGAGCCAGAGGTGCGCGTGCTTGTTTTCTCGTCTGGTGTGTGTCGGTCCCCGGTCCCAGGGGAGGTTCTGCTAGGGTTTCGGGGACGCCAGTCCCTGAGTGGTTCCATTAAATCTGACTTATGGCATAACAGCCTCGTGACAGGGGCCGCGACGCAAGATGAAGTGGGAGCGTGGGCTGTTTTAGTAAATAAATAAAATAAGAAGTAAATCTGTATCCCAGAACGAAGGGTGAGGGGAGGCCAGGGAGTACAAGCCAATAGGAACTATTTGTATTTTTATTACAAAAAAAGGGTAGTTTTGTTGCATGTCCCGAGCCAACCAGCGGAAAAGCTTCCCTCCAAAGACAGTGATTGGCAGAGGTCATCAAGAGGGGGCGGAAAACGACGCTTCTTCGAGGCAGCACGAGAAGAGAGGAGGACTCGTTGGTTACCTACCGAGTGGGTCAGATCGACCACACAGCGAAGCAGAGGAGACACAGCTGAGTGAGGCAGCCGGCCGTGATGGAGAGCTGCACACCGTGCACAACGTAGATTCGGCCGCACGGTAACCACTATTCAGAAAAAGGAACTTTTGCACCATCGTCGTTTTCACCCTAGTCAGCCCTGAGACAAACTCTCTTGCTCCACCGAGAAAGTTATGTACCCTTGTGTTGCAAAAAGAAAATTAATCTTAAGGAAACAATTAAAATACATAAGTAAAACGTAAAGTCAGATTGTAAACCTTGTTTTCAATTGATCCCATCCAATCATGTAATGTGTCATTTAATAATTCTAGTTGTTTAATAATTCTTGTTTAAGTAACAATACATTGAGATCTGGATATCGCTTCCCTCAGAATAGGGCACACTCCAATCTCTGGCGCCCACCTGATTTTTTTAAATCTTAATATTATTTGGAAATTAATAACTGGTAGTGAACGGCCACAGTAAGGTCGAGAAGTCGCTTTCCTAACATAGGGAACACTTCATTAGATTCAATTGTTTTGTTGCCGTAATGTACTCAATTTCAATAAGTTAATTTTATTTGATTTGATTGTGGTTCTCGGCCGACAAGGTTACCGCGAGGAATATTTAATGCTCTTACTTGTTAAATAAGAGAAAGGATAATGGTTGTATTTCGTGCACAGGCAAGTTAGAAATAAAGAATGTACTTTAGCGTGGTCTAGTTGCTATCCAAAGGAGCAGACTTCCCTCGTGTTCCCTAATGTCTTCGTCATTAATTTACTGAAATGATGGAGAGGCCCTCGGGTATAGTGCGGGTTTGTTTAAAACCATGTACACAGTGTGGCATTGTAAGTTCGTCTGCCTGGATATTTGATGAATGAAAGACTATATTCAAAGCACAGTAATAAAGTGTTCCAGACCTGAGCTGTCAGACGCTTTACAGACGTCGCTGGCAAAGAAACTTTCGTCTACCATAAATTTTTTGTGCGTGGGAAGTGCAGGCCAATGAGAAGAGAAGAACATATATGGAAAATCATGCTGGTGGTGGAGTTATGTCTGTCCAATGGAATTGTTTCTAATAAATTGACTTCATGCGAGGTGACGAGCGAGGGGACAGAAGACGGAGGACACTTGATTCGGCGTGGGGACGGAACGCTGAAAGCTCGACTGGAGACGGCCGCAGGCTCTCTGGGTCTCCTGTGACGCCGGCACCGCTAGCTGTGGCTGGATGACACTCGCCAGAGGCCCGGCCCACCCTTCGCTCAGCTGACGCGCCTACCTGAGGCTCGGCAGAAAGCAACACGCACCATCGGCACGACGCAGCTCTCCTCGCCAGCTGATCGTCACGGCGACACGACTCTTCTCGTTCCGAGGCAACGACACGTATCACCTGCGCTGCTCAACCTAACGGTAACTTCGACGAACTGTTTCCACAAAGTGACCACAGGAAGCGCCTTAGTAATAAGCAATTAAGAACTGTAAAATCCACTGCCTGAGAGGAAACAACCATTAAACCATTAAAGTAATTATTTCGTTAAATAAATTTTGCTTTCCATGTATCAAGATTAACAAAGTCAATATGTTCCTTTTGAATATATTATGCTTGAACTGTGTAATGTGAACGACCACTGCGGAAGAGAACCCCACTCACAATCAATTATTTAGTTATTAATTAATAAAACTGTTTAAAAAAGTGGTAAATCCCGATACATACCGGGCGGGACGTTACAAAATGTGTAATTGTAAGATTTATACAACAGATAAGATACAAATTTGTAAATCAACTTACTGTAATTTGGAAGTTTGCACAACTTTGGAGCCAAGCTCCAGTAAATTCGGTTAATTATCAAGTTTTTCACTCAAGTAATCGCTTAGCTCTCTGAAGTTTTGGGAAAATATCTTCCATGGTCTAAACCTGAGATATGGCCGTATCACATGGTGGTCTCGATCACGTGTTCGATAATCATAATGAAAGCTGTACTTGGGCTATTTGTAGTCTATCCATATGTTTAAACACAGCACAATAGAGTCAACTCAGCGGAAGCTTTGTTATTTCCCGCAGCTAGTTCACCGTTTTTCACCTTGTAGCGAGATGAAGAGTATGGGTCATCTCCTAATTTGAAGTAATTAATATGATTTTTTAAATGTAATAAATAAATGTAAATTCATTTGTATCACGCTGGAGGCAGGAGGGAGCAGACAGGTTAGAGAGATCCGTTATGTCGGGGCGACTACAAGACGCCGCACGCTTACAGGTAGCCGGACATTAGCCAGAGCTTATCTGTAGCGAGGCGAGAGGAATCCCTGTGAGTGGAGCGTGGGCGCTGGAATTTTCCTAGAAACTAATTTGGCACGTTCGTTCGCTCGTGATTTTGGAAGGTCATCGTGACAAGGATTTCCAACAGGTACTCCCGAAAGATACTGATAGCACCCGAACAGTTTTATCAAATGAGAGGCAAATGCTTTCGCCAGCAAGGAAGTGAGGCCTTTGCGGAACCAATCATGTGTGTGTATTTCCGCATGTGATTGGTAATTTCACATAATTTTACTTTTGCATGATACACGTCGAGAGAAATGTGCGTCGACTACGAGAGAGAAGAGAGGATCCTTTTTGGTGAGCGGGAGGACTTCACTTCGCACCAGAGGAGAGTAGTGGGAAGTCCGCTCCAGGCAACCGTTCTGTATCTCCACCCTGGAGGCTTTGGTTGACTATCATCAAGTTCGATCGAGGCTAAGACAGGGCTCGGCATATGGTGGCTGAGTGACCAGTGCTTTGCAGTGCCTGACGGTGGGGCAGGTGCGTAACTGAATGACGATAGCGCTCTGGTTGCGACACTTTCTCGCCGCAGATGCAACCAAAATGGCCACGAAAAACAGTGTGCACTTCAATAAATCATTTAGGCAGCCCCTTAAGGGCCAAATGCGTGAGAATTTTGTGCCTCCGAATTTAAAAACACTGAGTTAGGTGTATCTAAAAGCCGAGTGCTTTTTGTTTTCTTTTTTCTACATTGCATTAAAAGACAGATTTCAATGTTTGGAAACTTTCAATCGTTATTCTTGGTGGGAACCAATTAATTCCATGGCGCCCTGTAATTTTTAGTTAAATCTGAATATGTTGCTTGTAATCATTGTAAAAACAAAAATCGCTCTTGATATGCATAAGAGAGTTTTTGGTTCAGTTGCATATAAAATTTGGGAATATTGGTAAAGTGTAACTATGTATATAAAATTGTAATTTCTCAGTTTCAAGTCACAAAAATTGTTTTTTTTTCCTATTTCGCAAATGTAAGACGAGGTAATATGTTGATTTTATTTTGAACGGACAGTTGTTAAGATTAAAGATGAATATACCTGTAAACATTTATGAGTACTAAATAAATCATAATTTTAGGGTCATTTTAAAATGGTAAAAACAGAATTAATGGTTTCACCTCTGTTTCCCGAAATTAATATATAGGCATTTCATAAGGTAGTGGAAGGTGGTGATTTTGAAGTAAAGCAAGGTAAGCAATAAATCTTTCCCCAACCGATCAATCCACTACAACCTCGAGGGGCTGATGTGGAATCTTCGGAATTAGCACACTCGGGATTCTGGTAGCGCACCCGCTGTAATGATGACGTCACAATTAGAATCAACGTCGACATCACAGTTCGTGTCTATATCCAGTCACCCAACGTTGGGCGTGGTTACTCAGCCGCAGACTCCCAAAAATAAATTGGTGGTGCTCACTATTGTAAATGTTGCTTTTTGAATAATAGGAAATTAGTTAATAAAAGAATCAAGTGAGCCACATGTCACTTAAACGCGACATGTGTATCGGACGTGCACACAGTTAAACGTGACTCACGTGCAGCCTTACTACCTTCGGCGTTAACGTCTGCGATGAGCACTCTGCCTGGGCTACCGACCGCATCTGGGTCAAGTTGCGGCTGCCGGGCGGTAACATGCCGCGTGACCGCAGGTGATCGCCATGCACATACGGCAAGTCGGCGTGACAAATTTCTGTTATAAGGCAGGAAAATGGTTAGAGATGGGTCGTTCGTGAGTGAATCATCTCTTTAGAACAGTTCTTTTGAAAGAGCAAGTGAGCAGTCGCTCACTAAAAGTGAGCGGTAGTTCTTCTTGGAAGCCGTAATGACGGTGGTGTGTCGGCGTCGATTGAACTTCAGTCGAGTGGGCGCAGACAATTCGGCTTTGCCATTCTCGCCCGACCCTTGTTTGTTCTCTGTTCCACGCCGTTCATTGTTTATCCACTCCGCTATGAAGAATAAGAAACGCCGAAGATCGAGAAGAGCTAGTTCGTTCGCGACGTTCGATTCAGTCGCTCAGCTCAGCACAGCACGGAGCAGTGAGCAGTGCCACTGGTGAGCTAGTTCTTTACCGCTCCGCTTCTCTTTCTCTCTCTCCCTGGTAAGCGTTATGCTATATGTTATTTTAAGTTTTTAATCTAAACTACGATCCAAGTGTATTTAAATGACCACTATAAACGTTTAAACATAATCGTAACACCAAATATTTATCGATACGTTTTTCATAGATTTGCATGTTTATTTCAAGTTTCCCCTTGTCTGTAACAGGTCAAGAAAATGAGCAGACTTACCAGTGATGTTTGGTATCATTTCGAAAAGAACGAGAAGGAAAAGAAAGGGAAATGCAACTATTGCAAGGCGATTTTATCTATATCGTCAGGATCGACGACCAATTTGAAGAGACAGCTTAAGACTTTGCACCGGTCGAAACGCGAGGGAAATCCGCAGCGATCACGTTCGCCTTCAGTGGATGACTCCGGGGTTAGAAGTTCTCATCGAAGTGACTCTAATCCACTCCCAAAAGCAAGTAGTTCTAATGCCAGTGCCTCCACGTTTTCTCTGGAATGGTGCAGCTTGGACGACACCATGGCTCGGAGACCGTCACCGTTATCGACGCCGCGGTTTGCTCAGACATCGATGAATACATTCGTTGATGTAAATCAACCAATCTCAATTACTAGGAAACGGGCTTTAGATATTCAGTTACTAAAAGTGATGTGTAAAGAATATCACCCCTTCTCTCTTGTCGAGGATGAGGAATTTCAGAAATCGTAAGAATTAGAGATGGAGCAGACGCTCACTTAAAGTGAACGGTAGTTCTTCTAAGCTAAAAAAAAAAAAGGTCTACTATTTGTATTGAAGTCGACATAAGGGGGTATTTTCAACGGAGTGGGGGTATAACCGGATTGTGAGGGGTGAGACCTAAAAAAAAAGGTCTCAAATAAAACTGAGCTACTGAGCAACTGAACCATTCAAAAGAACTAGTTCTTTTCATTGAGTGATCAAATGAACAACCGCTCTTTTTAGTGAATCACTTTGCCCATCTCTAAAAATGGTGCCTCGGCGTCAGCTGTAACACCGCACGGAACCTGTGTCAGTCGCCGGAAGTCCAGTAACAACCTCGATACTTGCCGCCAATCCCTTCGCTTCTAGCTAGCATCTTCAGCTCAACTTGTCGTAAGTTAATGTTCAAGTGCTAGTCGTGGATTCTTGCCAGAGGCACCTACTCAACTGTAACCTGTCACTGGAATAAACCAAGGTGTCTACTCGACGCGCCTTATCATTTTAACGATAGAACCAGTCAAGGGCGGATCCAGGATTTTGGTTTGGCAGGGGCTTGAGCGGACTTTGGTTTGGGTAGGGGGGGGGGACTTGGCTTGAGTGGATTTTGGTTGGGGGGAATTGGCTTCAGTGGATTATTGCTGGGGGACGGGGGGCGGGGGCTAGAGTCGTGCAAAGGGTAGTATTTATAGTCTCCTCCAAAATTACAATGTCGGAGGTGGACCTAGATACTTTTTTTGGGGGGGGGGGGGCTTGAGCCCCCTAGCCCCCACCTGGATCCGCCCCTGGAACCAGTCCTCTTGGTACCTGGTGTCAGAATATTTTAGCCAAGCTCCTAAGCTAACCAGAACACTGGCAGCTGAAGAGAACAAGCCGAGGTTACAGACTACGTGAAATTCCTGGCAAGTAAGTAAACTTAAATACCTCCGGCCTGCACTCTGTCAATCCTGACGGACGAATCAGTCAGGCCCAAGCCACACGGCTGATTAACCCACAATTGCTAAAGTGATACGCACACTATTAATGGGCGAATCGCCACCAGTGTTTAATCTGCATGCCTAGATGAATGTGTATTGAGAGAAGAAGGGCTCTACCATGACTGACATACAAAATGTCTCTTCGATAACTTGATATCGACGGTTTGGCATTAACATTTACAAAGATAACTTTATGCATAGTTTCCGTTTACGACAGATATCATAACGAAAGCAATAAGATTCCAAATGGTAACCAAACTTCAAGTGACCCACACAGGTAGAACTCAACCAAACACCAAACAAGGTCATTAATAGTGTAACCATGCTATTTTGTAACTTAATAATGGCTGATCAGAATGTATAAAACCTACTAACAAAACTAGGATTACAAACCGATATTCAGTAATGCTGTACCAGCCAAAATATAAGTCAGTATACATATATATTTTAAATAAATGCTCGCTTGATACATTCACACCCTGACTGGTAAAATTCTATAGCGGTGATTTGTGTGGTAATCTTGTTAGACTACTGATGCGGATGTTTTAAAAACTGCTGAGTATGATTTTATATTGTAAAGTTACATACACCTTAATGTGTTGTGGGCTTACGATCTAAATTTGGTTGGTTAATAGTAAGTTTATTACGGCGTTTTGTATGGAATGACGTCGCATGGTCAATTTTTTTAACCATTTTAGTCTTAAATAAATATCCCTTTGAGAGAATTGTACAGTCAACACGAATTTCATAATATTTTAGACCCTTCTCAAGTAGATATGTGAACACACAAAACGTAACCGCTAAGACAATTAATTTTTAAAGATGTGCTGGAATAGGAGGAACGCTTTCCTGACAGCATTCAAATATATGCTGTCTCCATTGTTCTTTTGATCCTTTGGGGAGCCGATGACAGGTTGATTGATGGCTCCTCAGGGGATGAAATGTGCATCCTCCCCGTAGAGTTGACGACAATTGATGGATCGCTTGCGGGTGATCGACGCGGGGTATTGCTGCCCATATTACAATGGGACTAAGAATATGGATTTCTTGCGATCAACCTCCATCCTGTTAGTCAAACTGAATTAAACTTTTGAACTAAAACGAATTCACTAGGGGAGTATGTAACGTATTTCTACAGATATTTGATCGAGCTGACCGTATACAAGTTATCCCTTAATATAAAAAGAATAATTAATCTAAAATCGTAACTAAATGCAGTGATATAATCACCGTCTGGTTAAACCGCCTAAAATGTTTTAATTGTGTATGTAATATTAAAAGCACAGATTTTTAACGAATATTGCGAAGCGATAGTAGGTTACAATGTTTCAGGCTTCACAGTCGTGAGAACATGAGTTCGAGCTCCCCCGTTGGTGAATGAAAACTAATTACCATACCAGACATCCCGTGTGATATTTCGTGAAATAGTTAATTTACTCGTCAATACATTACGATAAACATCGTCATGAATAGATAATGCATTCATAAAGATATTGCAGCTCCTTCGTCGATTTTGTGTATGAAACATTTGTCGAGTCATTAGTCAAGATTCGTGGGAATGAAGTTGAAAATAATCAGAGGGAAACACAGTGTAGACTTGTATTGGTCAAAAGATAAACTAATCTAAATACATAAATCGCTAACGATTTCAACGAGCATCTCATTATCTTTCCAGTGATCGTTATGATAGTTAATCGTGTCGACACTGCAAGACATTTAGCAATTATCTGGATCCTTATTTTACTGACCTGCTTTTAACATACATGGCTTCAACTAGTTTTTTGTTGCTATACGAACTACTCTAGTCGGTGTTCAACGCACCTATGAACGACACATTCTTCTTTTTAAAAATAAAAATTCGGACTTCTTTCATAAGAAGAATGTGAGTACTTTGATTCGAACGCTTTTGTGTTAGGATTGTTTTTTCTGCATCTGTATCAAGTAAATCTTAGGTTCTGTCATGAAGAGAATGCCCAACTGATCTCTGACATCAGCGCGGGTAGTAAATGGTCGCTCCTGCACTGATCCATATCTTGTGTGATAGGTTTCGTCCGAACTCCGTTGGCGTCTACCATTTTTGTTGAGATGTAAGGAATGTTAAAAATCGTGAACTTTACAACAACTAAACAATCTATCACTGATTATGAAACGAATTAATGTTATTATTTTTACGTCACGTCGACAACGAACTAGGATGAGATTTTGTGCAAGTAATGCAAAAAATCGATCATGGTATTTATGAAGGAGTCACATCGGCATTGGCTTAGAGCGATTTCGAGAAACGATGGGAAAATCAGTACCTAGTTGCTCGGTAGTGTAGTATTTCCGGGTGGCATATGGGGGAGGGAGTTCTTTTTTTATTTTGTTAAATTATAAATTATTAAAACATGAAATATTGAAACTATGCAAATGTATGACTGGGAATTCTACATCTACAAAGAACGTTGATGCTGCAGTTACAAGGCACACAAATGACCAACCTTTAATGAATTTAAAGCAATGGCTAAATACAGGTTGAGCATATTTAACGTTAACATGAAACATATGTTATTAAAAGGAGGCAATCAAGCTCAACATTACAAGTTGCCGACATGAAAAGCAAAATGAAAGTATCAACTGAACTTTAATAATTAATTTGCAAAACAAGCACAAGAACAAATAAATGCCTGTACATGCCAATACAGTAGTCAAAGAACAAGGGCGCCAATCCCAATCTAAATGAATGAACAAATTAGTCATACCCTCAGGCTAGGTGATTGCACTATTCACACATTGGAATAATATCAAAAGTTTCTGCCAGCTAGCACAGTAGTAAAATGGAATTCTGAGCTGAGATTCTCTCACAGGGGAACGCTTAAGGGTTCAACCTCAGATAAAAACCATGAACTCATGTTTGGCGGCTGAAATCAACACTTTACCCAAATGTGAGCTGATTGCCGCGCGATCTGCGATCTCCACCGGTTCAGCTCCAAGCAACCGCTCAGACGGACGCGTCCGTCTGTCGGAAAGCGGACAGGCAGACAATTCCAGCAGACTTTGCCAGAAGTGATGCACCACTGCGCTATGCAGTGTGCGTGATACCTGATCTTCCAGACCTGACTCCACCGCACTGGGCGAGAGCAACCGTCCACCTTGGCGGTTTGTTCCAGAGTGATTTTTCTTCAACCTTCGCCAGTGGCGTCGGATTCTCCCTCCTCCTCTCTCTCGTCGTACATGGAACAGAAATTCACCCAATCAGCCCTCTTGTTACAAAAAGAGAGTCCACATTGGCTACGTTTTAAACCTAGACAGGTCACGAGGTGACGCACAGAATCGTGGCACCACTGGGTATTTCTGGAACGGTTGGCGCTCACCCGCCACAGCAGTGGCTTAACGGGAAACTTTCCCATCACCTGACCGCCGTCGTCCGACTGACTGGCGCCAGGCACTGTCTCCTTGGCCACCCATCACAATGTCTGAGTATATTATTTCACATACAAAACTATATAAAAGTCTTTGGCAGCCCTTCCTTAAATAATTCTACGGAATAACTACCTTGAATAATTAAGTATAACAGATTAATTATTTCCTTTAATAGTTAAATATTAATTAAACTGGAGCTGACGACATCGTCATGCTACAGTAGGAAAATAAAATCCATGTATTCCCAAATAAGAAGACTGAACGTTAGGTGCTCGTACACCAGAATCAATGAATATCAAACCATTTTCCACTGAGCTGTACCTTCAAATTGTCTTAAGCATCAGCTCTAAAATCTTTTTTAAAAAAAAATACAAAAAATTAAGGTTTAATAACGTGTTTATTAAATCTTGTGTACGATTTTTCGCAGGAGATGTATTAAATCGCCCATGGCATTTATTGAAAGAAACACCTAGAGTGATTTAGAGCCTTATGGCTGGTCGACGTTGAGGTCATTAGAGCCGGGAGATGATGAAGGGCAAAGAACGAAAGGAATTTGGCGATGGACTTTTGAACGAGTCGCAGAAGCATTCGCATGGAATGATTTCACGAAACGAGAGAATACCTAATCTGCACAGCAGGACGGAGACTTGGCCCGCGTGTTATCGAATGCCAGGCCAAAGCTGTTACCACTCACCCACCATGGTGAGAGATCTCTTGCATTGCAGTTATTCATCAGTTTATTGTTTGCAGATCGGAAATATCCATCCCTTTATTTAAAAATACAAATGCAGTGCAATATGGTCCTTTCATTGCAACATCCTAACTAGAGGCATTTTCTTCTTCGTCCGTCCAGGCATCCGTATTTGGGTCTTCCTTGGTTTCCCCAAAATCACTCCTGACGAATGCCGGGATGCTTCCTTCTAAATGTTATAGCCAAATTCCTTCCCGTTCCTTGTCTCTAATGACATAGATTTCGACGAGGCGTAAAGCCGTAAGTTAAAAAAAAATTAAAAGAAACTTTGCAATCTGGATTATTTTTTCTTTTGTTATAATACAAAATACCTCTTGAGTAGGGAAAAAAAAAAGAGTAATTTGAGTAATTTAATTTGTTAAGAAAAGGAGTATCAAGCAGATAAACTAAATCTGTTCCGTCGTCGATGAATCAGTTGAAACAGCTGGATGTGGATAATGTTATAGATCAGGAAACTATTGAGGACTGAATTCCCGAGAACTGATAATAAGAATGGCAGTAATATTATTCAGTTCAGAATCATGTTTATAATTTGACGCTTGTTTTTTTGATTTCTAACATTAGAATCACATGCGTAACATGAATACCACTAACTAAAGTGTATGTCTTCTGTGTAATTAAAGGCCCAGTCAGCGGTATAAATTAGCCGGAACACGCTCATTTCAGAGGATTTACTCGTCAGTAAACTGGTATAATGAACAAATGTCGCGTTTCCAGACATCTAGACTAACAATCACTCCTCAGTTCCACATACAGCACTGAACATGAGAGCAACGATATTCACTGTCAGTACCATTCACTTGCCTCCACTGACGGCACCCTCTTCTAGGGTGTATGATCAAAAATTTAGAGTAGACCGGGCGTGGTTTCTCAGAAGGTAGAAAGAATCTTTTGCAATGTTAGGCCCCAGACCCAATACTTTACGTACCATCTAAGTTATTTATCCGGTCGATGCGGAACAGTGATTTTATTATAAATACTTAACAGTGAATGGATAATCGACTTCAGGTACGTGACTTTAGTATCAATAAACTATTATAATTATTGTTTCTTTTAATTTTTAGTAGTGATTGGAAATTGGTTAATTAAATAATTTCAGAGGATATACAAAACTTCTGATCTACTGAAAGAATACTGTAGCATTAGAATTGTAATTTACGACGTTTGTTGTGTAAATTCTGAAGCCAAATTTTATTTCTAAGTAAAGAATTCAGGTTGCTAAGGGTAAAAAACAATCATATTTGCATTTGTTTTAAAAATCGGTATTAGTAGAATCATTTTATGATTACAAATGTTCCGAGGAAAAATGATCCGCACGATATTAAGTAACTTTTTGTGCCTGTTGATATACTGTACAGCAAATTTTTCCTCCCATTTACACTATGTACAGCAGCCTATTAACATTTTTGCAGTAACTATTTACATTATGGACAGCAGTTCATGTAAAGTAACTATTTGTATAATTTCTTGAGTACACTTTGTATAATACATATTTTCGGCACACTTTCTGCAGTTGTCTATTCACATTACATACTGTTAGTCAGGAGAGGATGATAATATTAAAGTCTTTGTATCCCGAAGTCGGCTGGTTGGAATCTCTTATATGTAGTTAAAAGCTCCAGAATTAAAGTGAGTATTCGATGCCGCAGTATTTCGTTTTCTCATTAAAAAGCAGGAAATTGTATTAAATTTGTATCATAGCAGTGGAAGATACAAGTAGAGAGAGTTTGTGATATTTGTATCCTACTGTTTGGCTCTGCGCCCGCCACGGGCAGGTCCCCCCATGGTGAGCCGCTAGGAGGACAAAGCACGCATGCGCACTATTCAACTGAAGCGCTCGATGGCTGAGGTCTGCTGCATTTTAATACGACACACAGATGGAGCTTCGCTGTCCTCTAACGGGAGACGCTACAAGCAACAGACAATACCACATGCGCTTCGTGGCAATACCTTCTTAAGTTTAACACACAGTTACCCGAAACCTACAGGATTCAGTTCCCTCCCCGCACGCAAAGCCTAAACAGACGTTTCATTAACTTTCTGGGGTGAGTTGCAGCAATGTACAGCGACAAAAGTGTTTGTCGTAATCACACATGCTAAGTGTTGTTATCAATCATTTTGATTTTCTATAGGTATATCTTTTTGTCTGTTTGACCACAAACATCCGCCCCCCCTTTTGTCAGATGGTGTTGCACACAAATACGCAGAGCTGTAATTTGTTCTGCATTTACAATAGTGGTCCTGGAACAAAACTATTATTGTATTTGTAGAATAATAGTCCTTGTTTAGATATTGTGGTCAGGCATTTAATAATGTCTTTAAGCCCCCAGAAGATGAACGGGCATTTGGCTTGCGTTGTATGCCGTCGAGTATTCACAACTACTTACATTACAATATAGCTTGTAGTTAATTGGGAATTTTAGTTAGATGATAGTAGCGAAATATCACTAAATCACGTTCATTTGTTGTGAGTGAAATACCGACAGATTCCAATACGAAGCATGAATTAGCTAATTTTTGTAAGCAGATATCAAATAGCGATGATTTTTTTTTTTTTACTGTATATGCGTTTACCTTTATAATTAATGTTTTATTCTTCATTTCAAGGTGAATTTCCGTCTACGACAAAGTACGGCATGCCTATTCCGCCGACCATTTCAGTCCAGTCAGTCTACTCGGCCAAACGGTTTCAGCTTGCTTCTGAAAGGAGGATTCTAAAACCACAGAAAATCAAACGGAGGAAAATTACCAGAGGAGAGAGGTATTTTTTTCATGTTATTAAATTATTTTTACTATGTTATTTTTTCATGTCTCTAAACTACTTTTTTCTTCTGTTTCAGAGTAGTCACAGTTGAGCTTACATGCGCCAAGCATAATGCCCACGGGTCACACATACACCTTCGATTTCCGGTACTGCCGTCACATTCAACGGGTCTGCTACAACCACCACAACAGTGGGATTAAAATTAGTGGTAACTATATCTATAACATTACTTGATATTTTTCAATAAATTACGTAATTATTTTTTCATTGCTTATGTAGCACAATTTTTAATTCGTTACTTTTTCCCCTCCCACAAAGTTTTTTCAATATTTGCTTACATAGTCTTTTTTCGTGATAGTAAACTTTTGTCCTTCTGTTTTAGGTTCCGGCAGACAGCCTCAACAGCTATCGGTCGGACAGCAAGTCGCTGCCAACAGGAACGAGCCTGCCACACACTATGGCGGTCCAAGCTGACCACTGCTACCAACCTTATGTACTTGCCGCTCCACCACCGAAAGCAGTTCCAGAATGACGTCCTCCACAAGCAGCCATCAAGCAACAGCATCACCTGCAGTCACCAAGAACCCTTAGCTAGCCGACAAGCAGAATCCGGGTGATAATCGACAGCAACGCGTTTGACCCTTGAATATATACCGATACTATTTAAAATTCCGAAATTTTATCGAACCACATATCAATGCTTGTTATGACCTTTTGACTAATAAAATTCGCGAGATGGTTGATAATCGATCCACTCTGCCATGAAGGTTCAGGATGGATTGATTAGCACTTTCAGAATTCAGAGGGACCAACAGTTTGGAACAACCGACATGTGGTTTTTCACTATTGGTATAAGAATTATGTGAAGTCAGAAATTATTGCAATATTCAAAAGTTTCAGGAACGAGAGAGTAGCAAAACTCTTGATAGAATCATATCCCTAGACATTAATATGTTTAAAATTGAAATCGTTTTTTGGGGGTCTTCCTATATTGCTCTGTTAGTCTCGATATCTGTTGAAATAAGGCTATATCCAACGTTTGATACAATAATGACAAGCTTTGCTTTCTATGGACAATTCTTGTATTAATATATCTTGTAATTATATAGATATTAGATTTCAGTAATAATGATTTTATGGTGAAACTATCGGGCTTTTCTAAATTTAAAAGGCAAAATCCAAACTATTGAGTAAAGATAATCCGTCTGGAGGAATTTGGTAAAAGTACCAATATAATTATCGTATTCCTCCACCACACTGCATACAAGCGAATAACAACATAAGCATGTTGATAACTACTGATAACTGTGAAAAATTTCTTTATTGTTGGAATCACGACGTCGCAGCTAGCCAAATCTTCATTGATCATTTTCTTTATGTCTTCCATATTTCGAACGCAAAGATCTCCTGGACACTCACAGGATTGACTGTTCAAGAGTGAATGCTCTTAGTGTGAGTGTAATCCATGACGAAAATAAAAAAGTTAATGGATTTTGTACACCAGCAGCGTGTAACGGCCGTCATATAATTGAAAGTTTATCAAAACCTTATGATTTGTGCAGTCATCTACCTGTCGCCTATAACACAACCACCGTCCAAAAGCACATCGCTTTTCCTGCAGCATAACAGTTCGTTCGTCCACAAACACTAAGTCTGTCGCGGGTCTACTCGTTGGTTGAAAAACCTGAGAAATGGTTTGGGAAACATTGATCTTGCAGCAAACTCACTAAATTTACAAAAATTAAATTCCTAATGCAATGACAAATGAGTAGGAACCAGACTTGGAGCTACAGTGTGCAATATTTGTGATAAAGAAATTGAATCGGGAACTAATAAGGTCCGCGATCATTCTGATACACATGTGAACTTACAGAGGCTTCACACAATTACTACAATTTGCAGTTTTAAAATAAAATTTACATACCAATTTTGTTTCAAAATATTTTGGGATATATTGAACATAATTATGGCTTTACGAAAACGCGACGATGATGAGATAGATGCACTTTCCATCATCACAGAACATTTTGTTTTATTTTCTAAAAATATTGAAGGTACTTCAATCAACTCTAAGTTCTTGGTCTCTTATTACTTATTGTTTCATGGAGGCCCCATTAAATAAATTGGTTGGAACCTTTCATGTCGTTGACACGAGCATTTCTCTGGTTCATTTCACTGATGCCAAGAAGTTCCAATTGGTTAACCATAAAGGAGTCGGGAATTGGAGTCACCAATTGCAAACACAAGACACAATTATCGCAGATTTTCCAGGTCAAGACTGGGCAAATGTGAAAGGTCATACATGGACACAGATGTGTGGGTACTTGCGGACCTGTTTGAGAAATATAGGATGTATTTTTTTTGGGGGAAATACACACTGGAACCTATCCATTACGCCATATCGCCAGGCCTTTCGTGGCAGGCTATGTTATGGAGCAAGCGTTTCGAATTGGGCCTTCTACCCGATGTAGACATGCCAAGGTAAATAACTGGTTGATTAAAACGTCACCTTGTTTCATCTTGATGGAATTATACCACTTTGTATTGTAAGTGGAAATTTGCTGTGGGAGTAGTGAACATCTTCTAATTTCCGTCCACATTAAAATTCGGTTGAGTCGTTCAACTAAGGACACTTTGAGATGAGTATAAGTAGAGTAATGATTGATATCATTGTTGGTCCCAAGCGTCTTAAACATTGAATTGTAAAATTCCTCTCCACTGTTAGTCTCTAATATTTTAGGTACACAACCCCGTCTCTAAAGACCTTGCTGTTAAGAGACGTAAAGCAGTTAAAAAAAAAAAAGTTATACAACCACGACTTAGTGCATTTTTCACTCCTGCGAAAACACATCCTGACTTGATTATACATGGTAGGATCTATGCAAATTTTGAATGTCTATCACGATGTATGTACTTGTAACTACAGTTTTTGGGAGAGTACAGTATGATTTCCATAGTATCAACATGTCACAGGTTATTACACGCCTTTTATAAATAATATCCGTGTGAAGTATGAATGTAACGTTTGTTTACAGCAACATCTTTGATGGAGTTAACTGCGTGTTTGAGGATTTTAACATGGTAATCCAAACTTCCTTTTTTATTGGGTACACAAACACTCTCTTGCTGTACACCGTCGTTGTCCTCTCAAACTTTACAATAATTGTAGCTAATGATACCGGTAACGAATGTGCTGATATGTTTATTTTTTTTAAAAAAAAAAAAAAAATGAGACTAAACCGTTGTGGTACATCAGTGGCGGATCCAGGGGGGAGGGGGAAGGGGGAAGTATCTAGGCCAACCTCGACATCGTAATTTTGGATTTTTGAGATTTTAAGTGCGGCATAACTTCCCCTGCGCGATTCAAGCCCCCCCCCCAAACTAAAATTCGCTCAAGCCCCTCCCAAACCAAAATCCTGGATCCGCCACTGTTGCACATGGTACGTCCTATGATAGGTCTCACAGTCTTTGACAATAAGCATGAATCTATGCTAGCATGAATTCCAGCAGTATCCTCACATTAATTTATCCTATCTGAATTATATATTTTTGTCGACTAGACCGTTGCAAATGTGTTTCACAGCCATATATTGTTTCAAGATTGTTATACCAACTGTTTCAGTATCCGACTATATGTGTGGCACGAAAGAATAAATCTACTGATCGGTGTCTCCCCGTACAAAAGTAATTCGTATATTATTCTGTTTTCCACGTGAAACATCTTTGAACACATACTGGTTTTTAAGCGTTTTGTTAATACAATACCTTAAAACAAAAGAAGAGGGAACACCAGCAAAATTTTATCCATATCCGAATTGTTGATGTTCCAAGTTTAATGTTCTTCCTTTGCTAAGATTTTCGACAGGGTCAAGTGGGTTTCTAATTCGAAACTTGGTCGCCAAAAGGGTTTTTTCTTAAATGAAATGTTGACTCTCTTTCTGGATAGAATGCTTTCTGGGACTACTCTTAAAATTGTAAATGGAATTCGATCGAGCATTTTTGCTTGTTGTCCTACTGTACTAAATGCGATGTTTTTCCATTTATGCCGTAATACGTATTTTACATGTGGCACGGTCTGATTAATAAACAATTGGCGGGCCGACATGGGTGCCCGCGAGTGTGAAAAACATGACCATAATGATCAAAGTGTCACTACTAACTGAAAAAAAACAGCGAAATATAGAACATCTAAACAATTATAATGTTGTCCACCGAAGTAGAAACACCTGGAAAATGGGCCAAAGATAAAATCAAAATCGATTAGAAAATAGGAGCTGCCGTCGGTAGAATTGGACTATCTGGCTGCAGGCAGGCTCGTGTTGCTGACACAAAGCAAGCTGACCGAGCGAGAGCAACGGCTTCGAGGTCTAACGGGACCCTGTCTGATGACGTGAGCATTCCTCAGCGGCCCCACTCGCCCGCGAGAGAAAATGACAGCGAAACTCTAAAACCTCTTCTTCACCACCTTTCAGGGCCGGCGTTAGGGAGGGGTAAGCGGGGCAAAAGTACCCGGGGGCCCTCCGTCCAGCGTGTCTAGCTAAATAGAAAATAAACAAAAACAAAAAAATTCTGAAAAAGGTGTTATTTGATGTTTTTGGATTAAAATTTTCTGACTTTCTCCAAAAAAAAAAAAAATTAACTGCTTTACGTCTCTTTTTAACATCGAGGTCTTTTAGAGACGGGAAAGGATGGGGGGCAAGGATGGGGGCAAGGAATGGGAAGGAATTCGGCCATGGCCTTTTGAAGGAAGCATCCCGGCATTTGCCTGGAGTGATTTGGGGAAACCATGGAAAAAAAATGAGGCGGGGGCCCGAGAACAATTACCTCGGGCCCGAGAATCCTAGCACCGGCCCTGCCACTTTTCCCCAACATTTTGTGGTCGGCTGACTTCCATTACTTTTAAATCACATGAAAAGACAAAGAGTAGACAGCTGTATTAAGAAAATCTAACTTGCTTTGAAAGAATTCCAATAAATTTTGCTGAACGTTTTATGTCTATGGATGAGATCTAGAAGAATCTCTTCTTCTCATAATCAAAGCATCAATCACCGCAGTGATATCTCGCCAGAAAGGGGGCGTCCATAAATTACGTGAGGTGAAACAGGAGGGGGGGCTGCGAAATCTCACCAAGGGGGAGGGGTAGGGGGATGGGGAGGGGATCAGCGGAAATCTCAAGTGAGGTTTTGGAAATTTGTCTAGGACTGTCGAGCAAAAAAAAAAAAAGTCTACAAATGACGCGAAAGTCGATTTTAGAGATTTTATTCGTAGAAACGTAGGAGGGGGGGGGGGGGGGTGAGACCTAAAAAAAAGGCCTCAAAAAGTTGCGAGGGCATGGTCTCTCCCGGACCAGATTTCACCAGAGGGGGGGGGGGGGGGGGCCGGAAATCCGAAAAAACTCCTCACGTATTTTATGGATGCCCCCAAAATTTCCTCCTAGAAGACCAAGAAAATTGTTTCTGCAGTGAAAGTGAATGTATTTGGTTTATTCATTTGTTTGAGATAGTTTGGGTATATCTCATCTAGATTTCCTAAAAAAGAATTAACCCCATCACTGGTACATTGTACACTGTCTTTGTAAAGCTACCTCAAGCAGTTAATTTAAAAAAAAAAATAGATGGGAGTTAGAAAATGTGTTGTTTCATAAGGACAATGCTTCCAGTTTCAAGTCTCTCACTGTCTATAATTCACGACCTTCAGTTTCAAATTGTTCCGCAGTCCCTTCATCCACCTCTCATACTTTCAAACCTTTAAAAGTTTCTGCCCGCACCAATTTCAGTTCAGATGATGATGTTATACATGCTTTCAACTCATTTTTAGATACCCTTGAGAAACATTTTTATGTTGTTAACACAAAAAGCGTTGCGACGTCATTGTAGGAAGTGTTTAAAAGCAGAACTTTATTTTCCAACTCGCGTGCATCAGTGTTTTGTAAAACTTATCGGGCGATCCTCCCACTGGTAAGGGTGATCGCCAAATCCTCGGCTGGAATCTGAATTCTCATATCCCCGTGACCTGATCTTCCAGTAGTTCAATACCGCGGAGCCAGCACAAGAGACGCTTGGCAGCGCGGCACTGTGACGTCATACATATCACAGTAAGGCCGCATTGCCGTCATATCAACACAATATAGCGTCCCACCATTACGTTACATTGAATGATCATTACGTAACGCTACGTCGCTTGAATTTTACTTCAAGTGTCATCACCAAGAAGCGATCTTGTACATTTTCATACAGTGTGTCCAGAAAAGGACGCCCTGATTTCAAAATTAAATATCTCGAAAACAAAGATCGATAGAGGAATCCAGTAAACGGTATGTTTATTGTGACAGCTGTAAGAAGTGTATACAGCAGTGTGAAATAATAGTTACAAAAGCTGCTATCAGATGTACGCTGTACAGCTCATATTAGCATACATAAGTGAAATAATCGTATGAAAACAATCTTTGCAAACAATCACATCACAATGTTTTCAAAATGTTCACCATTGGTACTACAGAGGTGGCGCAAACGAAGAATGAAATTCGCCATCACATTTCGTAGTGTCTCGACCGAAATGGATTCACATGCCGCAGAGATCGCCGATTCCAGCTCGTCCAGCGTGGCGGGATGCTTCGGGTAGACCATGTCTTTCACTGTGCCCCACAAAAAAAAAAAAAGTCACAGGGAGTCACATCCGGCGAATATGGAGGCCAATCCATGCCTGCACCAGTAAATTCGGGATATCCCAAAGCAATGACTCGATTCCCGAAGTATTCCTCAAACTGCTGTATACACTTCTTACAGCTGTCACGATAAACATACCGTTTACTGGATTCCTCTATCGATCTTTGTTTTCGAGATATTTAATTTTGAAATCAGGGAGTCCTTTTCTGGACACCCTGTATAAGGTGATACGTGCTACCGCTTTTAGGACCTCGGGTATCATCATAATTCCAAGCTTCACCAACACATGTAATTACTAATTCCCTTAATTCTAGCAAAAAAATCTGTGCACATGGTTACATTATTGCTACCATACATACTGTAGCCACACTACTAAATATATAACAAAAATTTGAAGTCACCTTAAGTTATGCAAGAGGGGAAAATTTTAGGCAGTTTCTTAATTTAAAAAGTTGAACACATATCACTGACATCTCTACATCAAATAATTATGATTCTGCTTCAAGAAGAATTTTCTAATTATAGCAGAAGAATTTTGCTTCCCTCCATTAAATACTAATTTATTTGCACTGAACTATCTATTAGATTATTTTAGAGTATAATTTGAAAGGTTTCCAAAATAAGATATCTTAGTATCATTTGTAAAACGCTCCAAATTTTCAGTTTTACTTAATATCCGTGGGAGATCATTGATGTATACCGCGAACAACTGAAGTCTATGAATCGACCGGAAGCATGAGAGCTGAAAAAAAAAGTCTCAACAAATTACGATGTCGATTAGCGGGGGGGGGGGGGTCTCTGTCAAAATCGCACGTCATTTTAGAGGGGTGGCGGGTCCGACCAGATCTCACCAGATTGGGGAGGGAGTCTGGAATTCCGGAAAAACACCTCACGTAATTAATGGAAGTCCCCAGGCACTTATCCATATCTGCCTTTTTATGCGAACATAGGCCTTGCTAGATCGCAGAAGATTCCTATGCATTGCTCCCAATATGTTGCATATAAAAACAAAAAAACAACTTGCCTAGAACCAAACTGAACATCACTATGTAAGTCATTATACTCTTCTGAACGTTAGTTTTTCGAAGATTTTTATAAACACTCATTAAGTGATTGGGTCTAAATTTCTGTCTTTAAAGTATTACGCTTTTTATAAAGTGGTTTGATTACTGAATTCTTGAGTGAGCCAGAAAAGAAACCTTTTGACAAAAGATCTATTACCAACATCACTGATACCTCTGCTATTTCTGATGCTATATTGTTTCAGAATATGGAAGAACCCTCATAATATCCACACGGATTAGGATTTGTGTGGTGTTACAAATCACCACGTGAAGTTTATTGAATATTTATAAAATCAAGGGCGCAGTGCACTTAGCGTCCACATTTTTAATTGTGAAAAACAGTTTTGTCATAAATGCTTGTGTGAACAATTATCACCGTACGTGGTTTTCGAAATACAGGGTCCGGCAATAATACCTCCCACATTTCACGTAGCCGGCGTGCGGGTTGTAGTAAGGATACTGATGTGGAGTGTGTTTTGTTTTAAAGAGGTGTACGTGCCATTTTCAGTGAGCGCCATGTCATGGCTTGGTGAGCATCGTGCGTTTGTTGTGGACGAATTTATTCGTAATAGTTGTTCTGAGATTTTCGGAGACGATTTGAACTTGGCCTACATGATCGTGTCCCGGATAGAAAAACTATTCAACTGTGGGTGTCAAACTTTAGAAAGACAAGTTCAACACTAAAAAGAAAACCTACAGGCCGTCCTCGGACTGCAACAACGCCGGAAAATATGGCGCGTGTGAGTGTGTCCATGGGCGCCGGCAGGATTGCTTCTAGGGGGTGCACCAGGGCTGCATTGGTGCCCCCCCCCCATCGGCCCAAAAATTTCCGGGGATGTAGGGGGGTACACCAGGGCTGTAATTGGTGCTCCCCACCCCCTATCGGCCCAAATTTCCGTGCGACCCGGGATGTCAGGGGGGGTGCAAGTGCACCCCCTTGCACCCCCCTCCCGGCGCCCATGCAGTGTGTCTATGCAACATTCACCAATCTTTGGGGACACTTATAGCCTCTAGTGTACAAACATCGTCCCACCACACTGCAAGCACTTAAAGAGGCCATTACCCAAGAATTGGCAGCCATTCCAAGAGAAATGACTCGAAAATGTATGGAGAACTTTCAGGATAGACTTTGTCAATATATCAACAATGGAGGACGTCATTTAGCAGATATAATTTTTAAAAACAAATAATTAAAAATGGCAAACTATGTATTTTTCATAAATAAAAGTAATTATTCTCTATCATATTTAGTTTTTATGTGACAACATACTGAAATGAGGGAGGTTTTATTGCCGGACCCTGTACTTGAGTGAACTAAACATTCAGGTAGTTGGGGTCAGTAGCCGCAAAGATGCAGTGAGGAGCAGTCTGTCTCCGTCCCAGATTCTATTATGTTGTTAGGACTGGCCACACCTGTTGAGCTGCTGAGTATGGATGGAAAGCCGGGTACCAGATTGCCCGTGGCATGTTAGGACACCAGGCTAAACAGCTGCGATATGAGCTAGATCCATTCTCGCTCGAACATGTGACGCACGGAACTAATTCACATTACGTGAGAGAAACAAATTTTAATGGCTTAATAAAACCTCTGATTTTCCCATGGTCTGGGAAAGATAGCGCATGAAATAATTTCTATGAACAAGCCGTGTGGAAGGGGATTGGATCCTCCGATAAGGTGTACGAAAATGTGACGGGTGAGGATTGGATGCTTTAGCGAATAAGAAATTTGTTGTTATAGTAATAAAATAATTGTTGTTGCTTTTATTCACGTGTCTGGTCAATCGCATAGTGAGGAAGAGAAGACACGATGCCTCATTCGATAAACAAAATTATCGCGGTGGGGGAGAAGGCAAACCTGAACGTCGACGCTGCTGAAGGCTTTATATATATATATATATATATATATATATATATAAATGACATTCGGCTACTGAGGCCATACAGCCAGCTCAATGTGATTTGTTGCTATCAAGTATTGACACATGGACACTACAACACGGACACGACATCAACACACACAAACACTTAAACACCCATGCCCTTGGCGGACTCGAACCGGCGACCTTCGGCACGCGGAGCTAGCACTCCAGCCCCTACGCTACCGAGGCCGGCCTGCTGAAGGCGAAAATATCTGGGATTAGATGAGACTCCCAATACAAACTGGGAGCAATATAATCGCGACCAGAACTTATAAGGACCGGTAGTGTGTTAGTAAATGGGCTGTCTGATTCTAGATGCAAGTGAAGCTTTTTGGTCACTACGCTACGCTCAGATGAATATGGGGCGGTTACACAAATACTGAACTGTAACTGCATCAAAATGCCTTTCATCTCAAACACCCGGTTAATGACCTTGCTGAAGCGATTCATGTATATAAATTTCAACTGCTGCTATGTCATTTTATGGCGTGTCCCATAAACAATTCCAAATCCATGTAATTTATTTTGTTTTTTAATATGACAAATTTAATTTAACAATTACGTGCTTGTCATTTTGTGTTGTATTACATACAAGGGAATAGCGTGTGGATCGCCAAAGATTTAATATTAGGTAGAGTCTTATTAATGGTCCCAATAAAGCAAGAACAAATAGAGGACTTAAATGTGCAGAATTAAGAATGAATTACTAAGGTATTTCGAATATTTCGAGTGAGAGCATACCTGTTAACATCATTATAAGGCACTCATACAGGGTGAATGTACAATACAGTAGCCATTTGCAGAGCTACCTAGGTGGCGCTCTGACTGGCTCCTTCAACCGCAAGGTAGTCAGCCAACCATTGCAAACAAAATATGATACTTTGAGAGAGAAGGCGTCTCTGTTCTTTTTACACGACAGCCCATAAGACAGAGAGGGTATATTAGAGTCCATCAGAGTTAAGTAAGGATGGTACCGGCGGTACCGTGCACTTCTGTTTAACAAGAAAGCATAAAATGCCTCCTCCGCTCTCAGTGTGCCGCCAAAATTATGTATAACTCAGTATGAAAAAGTTTTTTTTTTTTTTTAGTGCATCGATGCGTAACTGCCTGAAAGTCACCAAGCTTCAAATTAAGTAAGTCAAACCATTCTTTCTCCCCTGAACTTTTTTTTAAAAATCTGTGTATACAATTAAAAAAACACCCCTTCACCACAAGGACGATTATACAAGGTTAAAAAACAACTCGGAGTGAAGGACGATACTTACATGTATGGCACCTAGCGCTGTACAGTATATACCTTTAGTAATTCCCCGAAAATAATAAAATTAATAACAATGTAAAAGATTCAGTAGTTATAATAATATTTACGAAATGTATACACGTTTCCAATGCCTAATTACTTTATATTGATCACAGTTCCTAACCAAGTAAATAAAGCTCTGTGTGTTCCTGTAAAGCAGTTTGGGCCTTCTGAACTGAGGAATGGAGAATTCATAATGAAACCGATACATCCTCAGTTTAGAAAGGTCAAGAACGCTAATTCTAGTATACACCGTTTTATTGAAAAGTATACGAACCACAATACTTCGGTGAAGCTACATGACCGAACGTGGTGGGTGAACGGTTAACGTTCTGGCCTCGCATTCGGGAGGACGCGGGTTCGAATCCCCTTCCGGGAATCCAGATTTAGGTTTTCCAAAGTTTCCCCAAATCACTCCAGGCGAATGCCGGGATGCTTTCTTGGAAAGGTCAGTCCGAATTCCTTCCCGTTCCTTCCCCCAGCAATTTTCCCGCCTCTAATGACCTCGACGTCAGCGAGGCATATAGCCATAAGCAAAAAACAAGAAGATGCTACATGTTTGTGGGCACCGCGGTAGCCCAGCAAACGAGCACACAAAACCACTTCTCGGTATTCGCGAATATTCTATTTTGTTTGGCTGAATATGGAATTGTTCATTAACTTGTAGAAATATCTCTGGAAATCTGTTTTGGATAAATGACGAGAACAGGTGTCGAGAGATGTGTAATCTTTCAATCGCGGTGACTGGTTGAAAGATATTACACACTGCATTTTGGTCACCCGCAACTCCAAGCCTCTACTATACTGGAGATCTCGGACAGGAGAGCATGCCGACCATTATTCTTCAATGTAGGAAGATCGCAACCAAAAGGGTTTTGTGGTCTGATCATGGCGGCGTATCTGCTAGAAACTGCTGTTTACCCTGGGATTCGCAAAGTCTACCTCCAATACAAAAACTCTAGGCAAGTCGACTGTGACGCTCATGAAATATGTGTACGCAATCTGCTAGGTCGATAGTCCCTCCAGAGGGCAGATATCCTGACATAGTCCAACCATACAAATTGTTAATGTTGAAGTACATGATAAAATTTTCTGGTGCCTCACGGCTGTACTCCAGCACTTGCTGGAGAGAGTGATGAGGGGATGTACCAGAAAAGTAAATGAATTGGTTTACTGAACTTTCATCAGATCATTGCTAGAATGAGAGCCACATTTTGGGTATCAAATACAGTAGTTGAAGGTGTGTAAAGAAGCGATGCTAGATTTGTCTCTTGGAAATTACCGCAGAACACAATCAGTAACTGATATGATAAAAGAGCTGGAATGGGATTCATTGGAAGACACAACCAAGGTGAAGAGAGTCATGGGAATGTACAAGTCTTCTATTGATGATGAGGCGTGGAAAGATATAGGTGTAAGAAGTTAAGGGTAATGCATGGAAGGGAAAAGTACCATGACCAGAAGCTGGCACTCAATTTCCTAGGAGAGGGGGTCAGAGATTGGAATAAGTAACCAAGAGAAATGATGAATATTTACCAAAAAGAATTTAAAGTTGAAATTTCCAGAGAGCAAAAGTTAGGTGGGTACAGGGAATGATATAAATGGGTGTATAGGGTAATTACCACCGCAGCGTGCGCTCCATCGCAATTGATTTAAAATTAAAAATTAATTAAATTAACAGAATAATTCACAACTCTTAACTAATACAAACAAAATCAGTATGAATCAAAATATTCTTCATATTTCCCCCAAATTCAAGTCACCCCTGGATTGTTAGATACTACCCTTTACTCTAAACAATAATAATTATTCAAAATTATTTTGCCTAACAATTTCCATGAGTGCCCCACTCATGAGGTGAAAATTTTCATGTCTGCTGATTACTTATGACATAAAATCATGCAAAAAAATCTAAACAAATATCAAAAAATTAATATTAGTCAAGAAATTAATTGATCAATCATCGATCAATAAATATGAAATATAATAAAATAAAATAAATCGACTAATAACTGATGCAAATATTACTAAATTAAATCCAGCTCATTTTAAACCAATTAACATGATCATTACCTTTACTCATTTGCAAGTATAGGCTCGAATATCCTCGTTACCATCATCATTTCATTTAACTTAACTATTCATATTTTCAAGCGTTGTCTATCTGCATTATTTAAGATAAGAAAAAAAATAGAAACTTAATGTAAGAATGAAAAGTATAAATTAACTATTTGATATAGATTTTGTTCTTATTTATATTCTCTGGTAAGTTTAGTATGGTAACAGGTAGTGTTGTAGTTCCTGCAATCAATGCCGGATCTAGGGAGGCGGAGGGGAGAGAGAGGTGGCAAAACCGGCTCGGTAATTCGCAGATCCGTCACCGCTTGCAGTAGTATATTAGTGAAAAAGCTTCAACATATAAAGTCGACCTACATATACTACAAAAGTTATTATATTTAGTAAAAGGGAGTTCCTTGATGGTGAATATGTTATCGTTTTGAAATTGATGATTAATAAAGAGGATTTAATATCTATTTTATGAAGCAATACAAATATGGACTTTGCAAGAATCTCGATGATATTCGGAATATAGGAAAACTGTCACAATATGACATTTATTTAGTATCATTGGCAATTACAAATCTGAGCGAATTTACCGTTAATATTAATACAAGAAGGCAAAATCACAAAGCAACGCTCAGAGGTACAATCATGGTACCGTCATGAGCAAGTAAACGTAATTTACTTTGGAATCAATGTCAAAATTAATATGCAAGGGTGCCACAAATGAAAAATATGCTACTCGAAAATAATTGAAATAATTCTGGAAGATAATGCCCCTAGCTCAGTGGGATTTTGATATACAAAGTTGGAACATGGATATTTCCTCTCAAGGACGCTTAAGGGTTCAGTTTCACGGACTGCACAATCAGATGGCTTGGTCGTAACATTTTACCATTGTAGATCTGCGTCTGATGTCTGCGGTGATCGAAGACGCTCCACGATACGGGAGCCCTGTCCTAGAGGGCAGCTAGTCACGCCCGTTCTGGTAATGCACCATGCATACATTACTGACTGTGTCGCCGTGCGAATACCACTCCAGCATTCGGCTTAACATGGAAGCCGGCAGCGTCAGATTTCCACACGGAACTCAGCAGCAGTAAGCGAGAAAAGCCAGCCACCGGAGACCGCAACAGAATGAAGCTCGTTGCTCTTCCATCTCCGAGGTAAACTTTGGCCCCGCCTTTGCAATCTCGAAGATTATGTTTAACAGAAAATTTGAGTTAGGTGCTCACTGGGATTGGATCATAAGTTGACCACCTGATGTCACTTGATATAGTGGATATCTTATTCGCTCCGTGTGTGGATCATAGCGGTTGGAAAGACTCGGCTAAGTTCGATGGATGAAGCTATGCTTTCGCGCTGTGCGGGCTACCCCCCGCCCCCCCCCCCCATTAGGTGCGGTGACCGCTGCCTCAAGGTGACCTCTGGCAAAACCCTTCACCCTTGCGCTTTGTTAGCTGGCGACACTCAGTCGCCCGTAGCTAACGGTTTCCTACAAGTCAGTGCCTCTCAAGAAAGCCACGATTCTTTTCAAGCTCAATAATTGTTTAATATTCATTGCTTCAAGATACACTAGAGCTGTACTATCTATTTTTACAGCATTTTATAACATGTACTTTTTGAAATAACATTTTCATAAAATCAAGAAATAAATTGATAATTTCCCACATTGATTCTGCATTTAAGGAGATGTATAGTACGGAAATATTAAGAACAGATCATCCGCTCTTTGCCGTGACAAAGAGATGTCGAAATTATAAATGTCAGCTCAGGTCAGTCGATAGGAGGTTTATTGTCGGAAGCTCTCACTACACAGTAAATGCAAAAATAGCGAAAAATAGCTACGGGCGGTTCAGAACTACCATGCGCGTCATAGTGGTTGTATACCCTCGGAGATGTAAAACAATTCAGGTAAAGGTCTCCTGCCACTTTCCTCAAGATTCTCAGAGGTAGAGCTCCACATTCCCATTACATCCTTTTCGGCACTAGGAGTCAGCTCCACGCTCCACGTGGAATCCGAACCACGGAAGCGTTCTGACGTTCTTCACATTACACAGCAACCTGTGCCGGAGGTGAAAATCGAGTTATGGATCTATGAAAATCCCCACCGAGCCAGGTATTCGAACAGGAAATCTTCCGTTCCCCAGTCCGACACCTTAACCACTGAGCCACCATACCGCTATAGATATACTGTTAACATTACAATGTCGGTGACGCGAATTCATAGAATTTAACCCATCCAAAAATCACTCGTCGCGTCTAAAGAAGTTTTCACCTCAAAAATTAAAAATCTAACTTAGTCCACAAGCCAAAGGATGGGCGAATCTTCTCTCCTCTCTCTTTTTTTTTTTTTTTTTTTTTTTTTTTTTTTTTTTTTTTTTTTTTTTTTTTTAAACCCTCGTCGAAGGGTAAGGTCATTAGAGCCTGGATGGGTCTGGCGACAAGGAACGGGAAGGAATCCGGTCATGGCCTTTTTGAAGGAAGCATCCCGGCATTCGCCTGGAGGCGAATCTTCTCGAAGGAGATGTACTAAGCTACCGAACGTGGTGGTGTAACAGTTAGCGTTCTGGCCTCGCATTCGGGAGGACGGCGGTTCTAAACCCCGTCCGGACATCCAGATTTGAGTTTTCCATGGTTTCCCAAATCACTCCAGGCAAATGCCGGGATGCTTCCTTCAAAAGGCCATGGCCGAATTCCTTCTCATTCCTTAAGCAGATAAAAAAATGTACCAAGCTATTGTGTCCTAGGGTGTTTGCCGTTTAACATGTAATCAGAACCACGGAACGTACCGGGGTAGATCACTGTATAATCAAATACAACTCCTAAAAATTCCTGCTCACCACGGGATTAGAACCCGCGAGCGGAGAGAAAAACTTTCGGAATTAAGTTGAGCTACCAGACATGCTTGTTTTGGAGCATACGTGTGCTAAGAACAATCAAAATCGAATTACAAACTGTGTGTTTGTGTGAGGAACATTTGGAAGAAAAACCAAACAAACATACATTTTTATGTATTAGATACAAGTATATAATATAAACTTTCACTGCTGTCCAGGCGCAACCAGGCCCGGCGTTAGGGGGAGAGGGAAGGGGGTGGGGGTAAGCGGGTCAAATGTACGCGGGCCAGCCCAGCTGATGGGGGAGTCCCGATCACCCGCTCAATATGTTGTAAAAAAAATAAAAATAAAAATAAAGGTCGCCCATTTGGTGTGAGGGAGGGCCCTAACCGATGAATTGGCCAAGGGTCCCCAATTGCTTACCCCGGGCCCCAAAATCCTAGCGCCGGCCTGTTCCCATGGCGTGTTGTTGAGTATTCGTCTCGTCCCGTCCCGTCCCGCCTCCGTTACAAGAGATCGTGGGAACGCGGCTTTACGCGCAACACGTTATAGCATGTCGGTGGCTGGAATTCGCGAACTCATAGATTTATCCCCGTCTATACATCGCCTAACACCCCTATAGAAGTTTTCACTTCAAAAATACTAGTGTACTCATGTGGAATAGAGTCTCCGTTACACTAGCAAATGTATTTAGAGTTGGAAGTTTTCTAGCTGCCTTGGAGGGTGCACGGCGAAGGTGAAGATAACTGTTATCTCACCACCTGAAGCTGCGTTTCAGATAGCAGATGAGCGTGACCTGGCGCTGACTTGGAGCTGTCCGCTGGGCTCGGCTACTTAATTCCTCACAGCAGAAAAGTGTTTCCTGTAACAGACGGTGAGTGTCTTGTACTCCGTCCATGAGACTAACGCAATAGCTGAGTGGTATGTACGGACAGCCAGCTTTCTGGTAAGTAAATCGTGTTTCTCTGCTATAATAATAGGGACGTCCATTAATTGCGTGAGGTGTTTTTTCCGGAATTCCGGGCTCACCGCCCCCTCCTCTGGTGAGACTTCGTGAGATCTGGTCGCACCCCCACCCCTCTGAAATGACGTGAGATTTTGACGGGGACCCCCCACCTCCCCTACTAATCGAGCTTGTAAGTTTTTGAGACCTTTTTTTCTAGGTCTCATGCTTCCAACGGTGGTTATACCTTCTTAAAGTCGACTTTCGCGTCATTTGAAGACTTTTTTTTCTAGCTCTACAGCCCTACTAGAATTTGAAAACCTCACCTGAGATTTCTGTTGATTCTCCACCCCCTTGGTGAGGTTTCGTGAGATTTCGCTGGAACCCCCCCCCCCCCGCCCCATTTCACCTAACGTAATTAATGGGCCCCCCAACAAAATTGGAACAAAACCAGTCACCATTGAAGCTGGAACACGGAAAATCAAAATCAGGAGCCTAGCTTTTGCAGATGACATCGCAACCCTAACCAATGACTCTATGGATGCTGCCATAGCTGTTCAAACCCTATACGAGATAGTGGAGAAGACAGGAGTACATATATCGTACGAGTAAGTATTTCGAGATTTGGCGCCCCGGGAAAGCCCCGTTGATGAACATCCATGGCAAGATTGGATAAGTCGATCGATTTGTTAATGAATAGGTCCACCCAAATGGTAGGAATGGAACCTCCGTCTTAGATAGATGTGCTACTCTCAGAGCAGCATATCAGCTGTCGCGAAATCATTACAACAAGAAGTGTATTTCGAAGATGCAAAAATCTGTCATTAAAAAACTGTTGTCAGACCTCAGTTCTTATATTTTGCGGAGACCTTGCTGATGAACACAAAAGGCACCATGGATGATCTGGAAAAAGCTGAAAGACGTATCCTGAAGAAAATTCATGGGTCAAGAGTGCTCCCGGATGGAACCTAACGACTGAAAGCAAACTGTGGATTGTACCAACTGTTGGAAACGGTTAACACCAGCATGCGATGTAGGAAGCAGAAGTTTTACGAAAGAAAGGAAAAATTATTATCTATACTTAAAAGGTATTGGGAACAAAGACGAGCATCAAGAAAGAAGTAGTTATAAGTGTAACGGCCCAAGTTTTGGTGCAAAAGATTTAGTTGTGTGATTTAGAACTAAACGAGTGTTAGGTAAGAGTCGTGACAGTACGCCAGAGTCGCGTGCCGTCCGCACGGGAGTAATGAGTCAGGTTTTGCTGACGAAAACGGTCAGCGCATACCACAGCCAGGGACACTGGCCGGTCAATTGACGAAAGGGGTCTAGAATGTTCGATACGGGCAATATAAGGAGCGCAGGAAATGCGTTCGGTCTTCTCAGTGACAGATTGACAGTAGGCACGTCACTATGCCAGTTAGCGGATAGTCACATAGCCTCTCTCTCTCCAATAGCCTGGTCTCGCGTTAGTGTCGACAATGCTACAACACTTGGCGGAATCCTCCGGTAGCCATTCTACTTGTATGTAAGTAGTTGTTCCATCATCTACTAGTACTTCAGAAGATGTAAATCCAATAGAATCCTACGGGGATAGCCTCGCAGACGGCGTCATAACGGATAATATGTATTCAGTCAAGGACGAGCAATAAACAGTATCGTACAGCAGTTAGGCTGTGTTCTCACTGGTAAAATATAAGAGAACCTGCTGTTTGCCATAGTAAGCCTAAGTTGGCGAAGCCATATTAACAACCACACAGGTCTGTGGCCTTAATCCACAGTGGTGTCAGATCCTGATATTAGTAAATAGCCTTACAGCTGAGCTGGAGAGTGGAGCCGAGGTCGCCGGAGGTCAGCAGCAGCAACTCCATTAAAGGTTAGTACCTGAGTTTCCAGACACTCTCTGCCGATTCCAAATTACGCCCACAGAAGAGGAGCTAGACCACTAGACTAGTCCCTTATATAAGTGCTCCATATTGGACTTGAATCAGTAATAATAATAATAACAATAATAATAGTAGTAATTTCGTGTGGTCATAATGACCTGGTGACAGGGTTTCTATAGGCATTTGGCTGCGCATTTCGCCCCTGTCTTAGCCACCTTAACCTAACCTGGTAGTCCTAACGTGTACAGAGGATCTGCAGTTTAACGTGGAATCCCAACCACGAAAGCGTTCTGGCGTACTTCACATTACACAGCAAGCTACATCAGAGATGAAGGTGGGGTAATGGGCCTATGAAAATCCCCGCCGAGAGAGGGATTCCAATCGAGGTCCTTTCGATGCCCAGTCAGACATCTTAACCATTGAGCCACCAGACCGTGCGTTTTTCTGCTGATATTATTAAGACTTGAGCCTCTTGAAGTCTTCTGCTATTGATTAGTATCTGACACCTGTATGTGGGCTGAGACGGATTAGACAGGCTCACTTACTGCTATCCTATAATGAACGACAAAATTAGTTTAAAGTCCCTGCTAGACTGCAGTGTAAGTGTATCTGCTGTTGCAAGTTAAATACAGATGTGTATTTGAAGTGAGGTATGTCGGACGAACCGCTAAGAGTCTCTGACTAAAACGATTTGTCCTAGACGAGCACTGGATATTATTTGCTGGGATATTATTTGCTGAATCGATCAGTCTGCTGTGTAAAACAAAAATGAGAAAGAGTTCGACTGCTATTCGTCTCACTGCTGAATTCCCAATAGGTGTCTCGTATCGAAATATTCCGCTGCAAGACCTATAGGATAAATGAGGTCGCAAAAATATTAGAGATTATGAAAATAATTTTAAGAAAACGGTGGTTGTGACAAATTTGAATGAAGTGAAACTTGAAAAATTAAGCTGGCAAGTAACTTGTTGTAAAGGTCATTATTCAAAATCAGCGATTTTAACATACCACGGAGGAGTGGTTAAAACAAATTCGGTCACGTAGATGAGTGAGAACTTTCGAAGCGGTCGTTGCCCATGGCTGAGTGGGATTTGCTTAAACGGCGGTTAGAAAGGGCTTGTGACAAGCTGGTGACAAGCTCGCTACACGTGATTCGAAATTCTTCTTTCGACAGTTGAACGGACACTAGCAGATCCTTCGAGCCAGCCAGTCTTCCCTCCTTCATAGATTATCATCTAACCAGTGGTTCGCAATTACTTTTCCCGGGTACTACTTCAACAAAGGGCTCAACCTCGCGTACCTCTAGCTGCCTGTGCCGCTGCGTTCATCCCAGTCAAGCGCTTCGCACATTTACAGCATTGCAGAAATTTAATTGGCACTCTCTCTCACACACACAGAGTTTGATTGTCTAAATACATATTTTAGCGATAGAGATGTTTGCGATTGTTTTTTTTTATCTAAATGATTGCCTCAGCCAAGATATTATTGCGCGTACTCCTTGAAGCAGCCTCATGTACCCCTGGGAGTCCGCGTACCACTAATTTGAAACCACTGACCTAACATAACTATGATTGCTTCGTGGACTTATAGTTTCCGGTGACTGTACAAATGTACTTTGCACAGCCTTGTGACTGAATAAATCAAATAGTTTCCGCTCCTTGACTTTTCATTTCTAGCAGTGGAATCATTCAACCGGCTAATTGTCCTATTAGATGGGAATCAGAATCGTAGTCAGTCACTAGCGCCTCAAGAGAGAAGAAATTGTTGGAGAAGTCTGTTTGGCGAAGCAGTCCGCAGCAACGGTAGTTAAATCCGTTCAGCTAACTTCAAAAATCAACCAAAGAGGAGGAAACCGATGGCAGCGATACAACAATGCTTCCGCTGCCAAGGATTCGGGCACAAGGCCTCGGACTGCAACAAAGCAAGTCTGTTGCGTCCGCTGCGGCGGGAACCACAGCAACCTGGTATGCTCACGTCCGAGTGAAGCAACGCCGAGATGTGCTAACTGCGGTTCTGACCACGCCGCCAGCTACGGGGGATGTCCTGTGAAGAGAAGGCTCCAAGCCACCATCGGAAGACGTCAACATCAACCTAGCCATGCCCGAATAGTCGAAGGACCGGGCGGCCCACAGAAAAGGGCGTCAAGCCGCGGCAAAAACCATCCGCCGACCGACAAAAGTGACCAGCGCGTGCACCAATGCTGCATCCATGAGCCAAAACGTGAAAATCAGTTGGGGAAAATCGTCCAGTTGCTAACGCAGCTTATTACGGCGATGATCCCCAACTGACAACACGAACCCAGTAGGGGGTTTTAATATAAGGACGCCTACGGCGTCCATAGCCATTTTCCCCCCAAAAGTGAAATAAAAATGTGTCCCCAAAACAACACCCAACTGACACCCAGAAGTTATACTACCAAAGGTAGTGGTACTTCAACAACAGCCGTAGAGACAGCGAAAAAAAAAAGATGCCTTCGACCCACTACACCCAACCAACCATCTTGACAAAAACGTGGCGCTCAGGTACCAGTCACACTGTTGTTTCATTTTTTGAAATGTACAAACATACACACAGAACAGTTATTAATACTACAAAAGAAGAAACTTAAATAAACGAAATTAAAAGGCATTTTTTCAATTAGCCGACAGTATAGAAAATAAGTAGAAATTCTGTTTAAAGTTTTTAGTGAAAATATAGCAGAATTTGACTTGGAGATCCATAGACGATAAGCTATGTCATATCAGCAATCGATCCTGGATATTTTTTTAAAGAAAAAAAGCAATATGCTAAAACAACAAAAGAAATATGCTATTGGCATTCGATAGACAAAAAAGTGCTGCTCACTATAATACGTAAATTTGACAAATAACGTACTCTATTTGAAATTTTTCTTTTAGGATATGTTTATAACTTTTTACAAATCCACAAAACATTGTTTCACCGCGCATGAGATTGACTATTATTGTGATTAAAAGCCACTTAAATGTTTTACTGTGAACTCTGTTTTCAATAATACTCCATCCCTACATTACTAAGTTAATTAGAGCTTGTAGTGTGGACTCTGTGATCAAACATTTTTTTTTTTTTTTTTTGATTCGGCAGGTGATTTCCTTCAAGAAGGGGACACTGCTGAAACCTGGCGCCCATTCCATGTCTGACTTTAGATTACAGAAGCCCGCCTGGCAGATTGAACGTTGCATATTTTAAGGATAAAAAAGGGGAGACATTAAATTTTACCCCACGTTGGGAGCCAAATGTAAGATTTACCCCTTTACTTTCTCCTAAAAATATGCTAGGTTTAATCTGACATTAACCGGCGGCTTCTGTGATCTAAAAGACATAGGGAGGGCGCCAGGTTTTTTGCAGTGTTTCTTATCTTAAACAACGGAAACAAAACAAAAAGGACGCTTAGTCACAGAGTCTGCACTACAAGTTTTAATTAATTTAGTAACGTAGGGATGGAGGGTGATTGAAAACAGATTTCACAGTAAACATTCAAGTTGTTTTTAATCACAATCTGATCCGTTTCATTAACATTACTGTGTAGTGAAACAGTGTTTGATGGCTTCAGGTTTGAAGAAGGGAGTTTTATCAGGTGGTGGTTTACTGGGTTGAACTGGATTGCAACTGTCTCTTTTCTGGTTTCGTGACTAATAATCCAGGACAGTGAGCTGGGCGATGGGGTCACCGCGTGGAACATCTGCTCGGTGACTGGCGCTGCTAGGCGTCGTTTACCGTCGGTCAGTCTAGCCATCAATGGAAATCCTTGATCCTGGCGTCGCTTCATCTCATTAGCCCTCCTCTCATTGACACCAGAATTCTGTCCACCGCTTCAGCCAATGGGAGCCAAAGACTCGAAGTCATTCGCCAATCAGTGGCCTCCCTCGGAACAAACAAAATAAAAGTACTGGAGATCCAACCACGCTTTGTAAGATGGCTCGTATGTGCTGACACTCTGTTGCGTGGGCACACACATCTTTTCCTTGGTGTCTCACAGTCTTTCCTCTCTGTGTCTCTTCTCATGTCTCTCAGGACACTACAACTGTTGATGACTATGATAATGCGTGATGGTCTATGTGTTCCGTAAAAGATAATAATGATAATTCCGTGTGGTCGTAATGACCTGGTTACAGGGTTTATATTGGCTGCGCTTTCCGCCCCTGTCGTAGCCGCCTTAACCTAATCCAGCAATCCTGCCAGGTACAGGAGACCTATAGTTTAACGTGGAATCCGAACCACGGATGCGTTCTGACGTAGTTCACGTGACATAGCATGCTATGCCAGATGTGAAGGTCAGGTTAAGGGCCTATGAAAATCCATACCGAGACAGTCAGCCACTGTAACCACTGAGCTACGAGACCGCTCACGCAAAGAGTAAAACCACGTGCCTTTCCATTTAGGCCTAACTATCCGCTAAATAGCGTTGGGTTCGACAAATTTAACGGCATAAAACGATGAATGAAGCACCATCAACAGTGTTCTATGCCCTCACTTCATACATATTGCGGAAATATTTGGTATTGAATTAAATTAATCAGTCCACAGTGTGACACTAAAATGTGTAATTATCTCTTTAACCTACCTGCATTATACAGACTTCCCCTACACTCTAACTGGGAGATCTATTCGGTGGATTACTTTACCGTAGGAATATTTTAGCTAGTCACCATGATGTAGTTTTGCAGAGATGATAATGACTGAACTGCAATTAAGTGCTTCTCACTGCTTCTTGCACCCGCACGCCTTTGATATATTTGATTCAAACTCGTTAAGGACCGTTTCCAACCGAAATACTAAGACATTCAATGGATAACCCCATTCAACCACCCTATTATCACGATGTCCTTGACAACTCCTTAAACTGATAATAGTTCAGTCACTAGAGCTTCATTTGTACAAATATGGTTCATCACATGAAGGAGATATAAACCTTCATTTGGAAGTGGCTATTTTGTTCACCTCGCTTGTGATTCCCTGGACCTCGTATCGTGTATGAAATTCTAGTTATTGCAAAAGCAAGAGAGGAAATTCAATATGTTTTGCAAGATCGCAATATTGATATTAAGAGCATACTTTGTTGGGATCATGTTAGTAATGAAATGATAACCCATGTAAAAATGAAGCTATGGTAATGACCATATTTATGTATGTTGTAGTGCTTTGATTATAATATGTACCTGGGTAACCGATCTTCGCTCGGCATCTTTCGATTTATGTTCAATATCCAAGATTTTGAGTAAAGTTTGATTAAAGTTCAACGTTTTTTCTTGAAGGCTTCTTAGACATTTTTAAGAGCTCAGTTCCTTGCAAAGAGAAGCTTAACTAACATCAGTAGGCTTACTGGTACTTGAATCCTACGAGATGAAATTAAAGCCGTTTCCGAGTTACCAAATCCAAGAATTGCTCTCTTTTTTGTGTAAAATCGTATTACAAACCTGAAAAGCATAATGTTATCTACCTATGAAATTTCATCCAAATCGCTAGAGCCATTTCCGAGATCGTCTAGTTAACCACCTCATAAATTGCTTTTAAAGAAAAATGCTGTTATTGTATTGAATAAAAATATTAATACTAATCAGGAATTAATTAATGGTGCAAGATCAGCGGTAATTCTCTTAGACGAGTACATAATCTGTGTTAAATTAATTCACTCCGATAAAACTATGCTCTTACCTCGCATTAATCTCACACCACCAACCGTGCCTCTCAAATGATAAGAAAACAATTACCAATTAAAGTAAGATTCGCTATGAACATTAATAAAGCACAACGTCAGACGCTTCAAAAGGCAGGATTGTATTTGTCAGAACCAGTTTTTTTCGTATGGTTACACGTTCGTGGCTTTTTCACGAGTCTGTAAATTAATTAATATTTATTTTGTATTAAAGACCCATATGGTCAAAAAGTCAACGATGATCACATTATAACTGCTAATATTGTTTTCAAAGAGCTTTTGTAAAGTAAAGAAGATTGAAAAAATGACTTCTGACAAGCCAACATTTTTTAAAAAAATATTTACTTTTTAAATGTTTTACAATTAAACATGTAGTATTTAATGATAACGACTTTTTTGGTAAAAGTGATATTTATTACTAATCATCAAAATAAAATACCTTTCATTAATAAATATTTGCATTACTTATTTCCTCATTATTATATTACCATTCGGTGACTGACCACGATACTGTGCGAAATATTCACATGGGTCAATTAGTATACATGAATTCTTCATTTAAATATACAAGAGTTCCATGTCATAACCAAAGAGAAACTACCAGTAGGCTTTCTGGTACCTGAAACATCTACGAGATGGCATTAGAGCAGTTTTCGAGATGCCAAACACAAAAATTGTTCGTTTTTTTTAAAAAAATTCGCGTAGGACACCTATTTAGATAAACTTAAAAAGCAAAACGTTATCTAAATATGTAGTTTCATCCAAATCATTAGAGCCTTTTCTGAAATATCAAATATTCATATATAAACAAGTATTGCTAGTTTAAAGATAATCCTGGAAGCTAAATTAATTCTTTAGGCAACTGGATTCGTTTTATCCATAGCAAATATTAGTACGTAACAGTAAGGCCAATTTTTATTTTACATTACTTAAGTATTAAATTTCAAAGAGTTGAAAATTGTTTTTGTAAGGGGGCAACCATTAAGTACGTGAGCTGTTTTTACGTAAATCTGGACCTCTCCCATCTTGGTGAGTATTGTTGATAGACATGGGTGTATCTCCCCCCCCCCCACCACCTAACGAGAGATCGACCTCGTGATTGTGGAGACTATTTTTTAGCTTTACTGTTCTTTGAAGGGCGGCAATCTGAAATGAAATGTTGACATGAGATTTCTGTCGACTCGACCTTCTTCCTCCCTTCCTTAGTGAAATTTGAGATCACGTAATTAATGGACGCGCTCCCTAACAAAACTCGTGCTCTTAACAACACTTCTGGTACCAACAGTTTCGAATATAAGATGTTTTATGCCAGTTCGCGGCTGAACAGCGTGTATTATTAATCAACTCATCTGTTTGAAAACACTTTTAATTTTTTCCGGGGATCTAACGTCCTTTCGACATAAAGGTTGTTGAAAACAATTTATCGTCAGTGGTGGTATGGATGGGTTCTACATGATGCTAAGAACATCGTAACATTACGCTTGCTCGCTGAGATTACTTCCTTTTACGGTCGCTGTTACTAACGCTCCCTGTTACTTTCCTGTAGCATAACTGTTACGTTATTTATCTGTTCTCCAGGCACTCGACAGAGGACGGTTTGTGTTCGTAGAGATTGATTGTGTGTTATCTCTGGTTGCGTCGGCTCAAGAGGATAACGTTTTCAGCGTAGCTAAGCATAACATTCATATCTAGCAGACTCCTCCCACTGAAAGTGGTTCAACGGTAGCGGCAGCGACCAGACTAGTTAATTAATAGGAATATTTCTGCATCTCAGATTCGTGGATATTGTGCCACGCTTGATAACCGAGCGAAAAGATCAGAAATAAAATTACTTAAAGCGTCTTAAGTGACATGAAAGTACGAAACAGATATTCAACTACTCTTAATACTAAAAGTCAGTTTGTACGTAACAATTAAAGAAGAGGCTTCACAAATAACGACAGAACAAATAGCGTAATTAACTTCTGAGAAAAGAGAAAACAAGACTAGCGGCGAAATTGTAGAATTAATTAACTAAGGCGAATTAAAAATTATAACATTGAGACGACTCGTAAAAACATCAAAAGAATCATTAGGCGAAGAATATAACTGATAAGTGATAAGTGAATTAACAAAATACGATTTGTAATATCACAACACGACATTAAATCTGAGATGAAACATTTTAGCGCTAAAAATAATGAAAGATTAAATTGGAATATTTCTTAAAACATTACAGTAAGGGGGGGGGGGGAATTGAGTAGGAGAGAAAACACATTCGGAAAATAACAGACTAAGCTTAATAACTTTGTACACTGTTGGAGGACACAATTACCTGGTTAATTAACAGATTTGTTGGGAAATTGTATGTCGAAGGAGCGCGATAGGCAATAAGGGGACATCCATTAATTACGTGAGTTGAAATAGGGGAGGTTCCGGCGAAATCTCACCAGATCTCACCAGGGGGGGGGGGAGGGGGGGAGGGGGCCTACGGAAATCTCACGTAAGATTTTGCCAGATCTCACGAAATCTCATCAGGGCGGAGGGGGGGGGGGTCCAGAAATCCGGAAAAACACCTCACGTAATTTGTGGATGCCCCCTAAACACGAGAATTTATTATTAATTTTGACTGCAATTGAGCTAACGCTCTGGTGGGAATTCCTCCTCTAATTACCCCTTTAAATATTATTTTTAAAATTTTCTTTTATAATTGGAGTGTTAAATTCCTCCCCCATTTACTTTTCCAATTTACAAATTTTAATTTTAAATTCCTTAATTTTTTAGTCTTAAAAAAATAATACACTCATATACCTAGGATTGCCGAAATATCCTGCCGTAAACATATTGAGTGCGAGAAATAATTAAATTCACATAAGATTTACTAATTAATTGATTAATTAGAAAATGTTAGTAATTATTTTTTATTTTTTTTTTATTAAAATTATTTTATTATTGTTATCGGGGACGAGAATTCCGTATTTACAAAGTTTCAGGTCAGGTTGAAACCGGTGAAACATCGTTTCCAAGAATTTCAACATACACAAGTAAAAGAGCGGTAAAAACTGCCCTGTTTTACCGCTTGCTGGGTCAGATTGGGTCCATTCAAGGTGAGGTCTTCCTGGAAACATTGTCAGAGAGCGCGAGGGAAACAATATTTACAGTTAAGTGAGGTTAATAAAACAAGTCTTTGGGACGTCTCTAGATTTTACGATGCTCAATTGACGATCATATTGCCGTACTTGTATCATTCATTTTCATTATATTAATTTGATATTTGTACTGACTAAAGTCAAGAAAGAGCTTCATACAGTCAACTACAGCCATAGCATTTTCACCCGGAGCTCGTAGTGTAGAACTATGACCAAAATTCGCTACCATAAGGGCATTGGAGGAATGTCAACGAGGCACCGATCGCGGGGTGTAATCAGCCATATGCTACATCAGGGTTGGCCAACCTGCGGCCCGCGGGCCACATGCTGCCCACCTAGAATATTTTTCCGGCCCGCGAGATTCATCACACGTTTACAAAATATTTTTACTATTTTATTTTTATTGTTATATATTTCTTTACAATGTGCGTTTAGGTATCATTATCATTATATTATCAATATTTAAATGTAAAAATAACATATAACACAATAATAACTCATGTTTCAATTTTCACTCCAAAAAAATGTCTCTAGTGTGGATATATAATTTTATATGCGGCCCGCGGAGTTATGATGTACTTCCAAAGTGGCCCGCGAGATCATTTGGGTTAGCCACCCCTGTGCTACATGGTAGGCACAAAATGGCTGGGAACTGAAGTTTCCCGATGCAGATCCAACATCAAGAAATTGGGTTTCACTACTGCTGCAAACGAATTATGTGAATGTGGTGAGCTGCAGGACCCACAACATCTTATGGTATGCAGGAATCTTCCTGAAACCGGCACTAGCGACTGAATACCTTTTTAGGACAAATGAGAAGGCCATCAGGATTGCAGATTAAAGTAGTTAATTTATTTGTTTTGTTTCAGCATGTAATGTTATGCCCTAGACACGTGAAGTAAATAAATAAATTATGTTTAGTTAGTTCTCATTTGTATATTTTGGATCAGAGTATGATCTTCAGAAGAATCGGTAAGCTATTAATTTGGCGAGGCTAAACTGCTGAATGTGACTTGCTGTGTGAAGAAACTCTTAAAAGGTAGAAAACCAAAGTGTTTTTATATTTTTCATTTTCAATCTCTGCTCCAATTTATTGTTCTATTATATCGTGCTTTGTTCAAATAATTGTGGCACTCTATAGTCAGGACAATATAAGACGAATACAACAATTAATTAATACCACCCATACGCGAGGTAGGATTCGAAACGGAGACCCCTGCGCTGCCAGACCCGGCAACCAAAGGGTCCAGCAAATTCGGTAGCAAAGGAGGTGAAAGTGAAAATGGGAGGGCCACAGGGTATTTATCGTTTTGGGACCATTGCTCTTTATTATGTTAATGACAGATAAGCACTAATGACCTCGCTGTCGATGCGGCCTAAAGCCCCGAAAAGCTATGTTTGTGGTTTAGTATCATAATTTGTTTGCTGTTGACATAATCCCGTATAAACAGGACAGTGAACAGTTACAGGGTGATCTGAACATGATATTTAACTGGATAGATCAACATGAAATGCTTATTGGGACACACATAAAAATTAAAAGATTTTTTATGCTTATAGAATGGGGCAGGATTTTTTTGTTGAAGACCCTTAAAAATAATTTAAAACATCGTTCCATAACATTTAATAGTAAACTCAATTGGGCAGAACATCTACATATATACTCTGCAATTCATAAAACTGTGGGTGGCAGAGGGTGTTCAGCACCAAACCTAATCTCTTTGTTGTGCATTCCAATCCCTAATGGTACGAGGGAAAGAAGAATTCATATAAGAATCAGTGCGGCACCTTATTTCTCTAATTTATCTTTGTTATTCCGACCCAAATAGGTTAGTGGACGAAGTATTTCACTACACTCGTAAGTGAAAGTGGGAGTACCAATAAGTTTATACGAAACGTGCGTTGTCTATCTACCAGAGACTCCCAGCCTAGTCAACTAATCAGTTCTGTAACGCTTTCATAAGAACTGTAGCAAGCGGTCACGAATCGAGCAGCTCTTCTCTGTACTTTCTCTATACTCTCAATCAACCGCTTACGAAAACGGATCCCAGATGGCACAACAGTAGTCCAAATGTGGACGCACAAGAGATTTGTACGCTATCTCCTTTGTTTGTTCATTACAATTTTTCAAGATTTGACCGAGGAACCGTAGCCTAGAATTAGCTCTACCTACTAACGTATTAATATTTAAGTCCCATTTCATGTTCCTTTGTACTGTTACTCCCAAATATTTCATAGAATCGACCATATCAATAACTGAACTGTTTACCTAGTATTTCTGAACAATCGGATTCTTTTTGTTAGTTATGCTCATTGTCTTACACTTTTTACAATTTAGTGTGAGTTGCCACTCAGCGCACCATGCCAAAATAATATCCAGATCACGCTGAATTTCTAAGCAATTGGCCAAATTCCTTACTTCCCTATAAATAACCGCGTCGTCAGCAAACAATCTAAAAATGTTTTTCACTTTGTCTCCGAGATCGTTTATAAAAATTAAGAAAAGAAGTGGTCCTATAACACTTCCTTGAGGTACACCCGATGTAACATCTAGATTAGAAGAACTTTCTCCTTCAACGACAACATACTGCGACCGACCAGTTAGAAAATCCTTTATCCATTCACAAAGCTGATCCGATATACCGTACGCTCGAAGCTTCGCTAAAAGGCGGTTGTGTGGCACAGAGTCAAAGGCTTTCTGAAAATCTAAAAAAAATGTATCTACTTGTGAACCTGCATCAATAACTTTCATTACGTCGTGCGTAAATAGGGCCAGCTGTGTTTCAAATGACCTTTTCTTCCGAAATCCGTGTTGATTTTTTGTAAGCAAATTATTTTCATCTAGAAAATTCATAATGTTCGAGCATATAATATGCTCCATAACTCTACTACAAACAGATGTTATAGATATGGGACGGTAGTTTCCAGGATCGCTTCGATCACCTTTCATATTCGAAAGGAGGTAGGAACAGGCTTCAAACTCCCTAACTGAGGAGGGGGTGATGAGTGGATGTACTGTAGAAGCGAGGGAATTCGGTTACAAAATCTTGGCTACACCATTGCTTGAATATAGTGGTGTAGTATGGGACCCACGTTTTGGGTATCAAATTGAGGAGTTGGAGGAGGTTCACAAGAGCGCAGCTGGATTTGTTTGTGAAAATTGCTGACGAACACAATCAGTGACTCGTGACTGATGTAAAAGAACTGTTTTGGGAGTTAACTGGATTACAGGTTGCGGGAAAAGAGGCTACTTGGAATGAATAGGGCGTATATTGGCAAAATGAGACTTGAATGAATGTTGACAGAAGAATTAGGAATATTACTTCGAAAGTAATTTTCTTTTGAAGGTTAGGGATTCAGGGACTGGAACAAAATGGTAAAGAGGAAGGGCAGGTAGATGATGGAGTTATTAAAGGATTTAAGTTTCAAAAAAATCATGAAATGGGAAAGTAAGCGCGTACGGAGAGATTGCCACCGGAATATATATTCCATCGCAGTTACATTAAAGGTATCAATTACTCAAAAAAAATCGTTTGCTTAGATAAAATGTTTAGCTCGAACTTTGTGATCAGTGAAAAGGAATCTTCTGGTTTCATGACCTTACCGCCAAATTAAATTGTTAAATTCTTCCGCTGCTGGAAACATGATGTTATGGCAGTTTCAACTGGCATTAAACACTGAAGGAATAAATAGATACCGGAAAGAGAGAACAGTGAAACTAAGAACAAAATTTTCCTGTGAAAGTAACCGCAGTTCTGTTTAGGGTTGGGCGCTCAGGATCAAATGACGTCAAAGACGAACTGCAGAATCCAAGCCAAATGGCATATTATAGCCCGTTCAGTTAACAGAGGCGGCTGAAGGTCAGTTTGCTCCATCCCCACTCCGCAGCACTTACCCCTACACGCGAAGGGGAAATTTGCCACACTCCTACCGGGACACAGCTGTACAATCAAAGAGGTAGGAATGGGAGGGGGTGGTGAGGTGAGGAGCGGGGTCAGGGGAATATGACCTTGAGCAGCCAGATCGGAGTGAACAGAATATAATGCTATGGCAAATCGGAAAGGAGCACGCACTCTTGAATCGATTATTTCTGAAGGGGACAGAAGTCCACGACACACACACACATATACATAAATAGAAAAAGGATCCCACGGAATGCGACAAAAACGCTAGGCAGAAGAGGAAACGCAAATTTCAAGAAACTCGAGAGAGGCCATACAGACATTTATTTGTTTCTATAATGGCATGATCAAAATAGTGACGGAAGATTATGGACTAAACGTAGACCAAAGCAAGACGAAAGTCATGAAATGTAGCAGAAATGATAACAATAATGGTATATTAAATATAAATATAGGATCAAATGCCACAGGAAAAGTAAGTGAATTCTGATACTTAGTAAGTAAAATTACAATTTATGACCGAAGCAGGAATGATGTTGAAAGCAGAATAGCACTAAAAAAAATGGCCTTCGTGAAAAACAGAAATCTTTTAGTTTCAATTATTGATCGATGACTAAGAAAGAACTTTTTAAAACTCCATGTGTGAAGCACAGCACTTTATGGTAGCGAATCAATGACCTTAGGAATACTAACTGGAAAGAAGGAAAATTGAAGAACTTGAAATGTGCTGCTATAGAGGGATGGTAAAAATTAAGTGGACAGATAAAGTACTAAATGAACTTGTATTGGAAATGGTGGGTGAGAAGTTTGTAGAAGTCTCTAACGGATACAAGTGACAGGATGGTGGGTCATACTTTGAGACATGCTGGAATTTGTTAGCAGAGCGGACAGTCGAAGATAAGAACTGCAGAGGAAGACATTATATGAAGCAGGTAACTGAGGACGTGGGTTGTAAAGGGTATGTTGAGATGAAGACATTAGTGCAAGATACGAAGCGATGGAGGACTGAATCAAACCAGTCGAGAGAGTGATGACAGCAAAAAATGTTTTCGCTATCGGAACTGACGAGTTTGGTTTTATTTGCCTGTTGTTCACGGTGCACAACTGGCGCGCCCTGTGAACTGACCTCTGTAGACGCAGCAGGTGTCAGCGAAAAGCCCGCCAAGTCATCTACTGAAGGCGATACCCAACGGAAGCTGCCACGTGACGTTCGAGGCGGGACTATAGTGGCAGTCTCGAAATTAGTCCTGTGAAGGTCACGGAGTATCCTAACAGTGTTGCAAAACAGCAAAAAAATCAACTTTCAGTAATGAGTACGAAAATTTTTTAAAACATAATACTTAACATGCGGAACAATGTGATGTACTTTATAATTCCAAACATTTGTGTGACTGTTTTTAAAAAAATAGTAATTTTTTTCCATGAAAATTAGAAATCAAAATACTTTTTCACTTCAACCGACAGAAAAAGCAATAAAAATAATAAGAAATAACTCAACAAAAATTATGCGCCTTCCTGAAAGTTAATAGACTCATACCGAATACATTCTATTCATAAAATAGGGAAGCATGTGAAGTTACACGAAGTGCTTAGTTGTTTTGGCTGTGTAATGTAAAATGTTGTCGCTGACTAACTTCCGTTTTATTTGTTTACGTAAAAACTTCCAGCGAGAAAGTTTCTAAGAAAACATTGAAATTAATTCTGGTAGCAGGCAAAGCCTCTTCAGACAACCCCTTTTGGATTGTTTCACAGTTTATATTTGCGCGCAATGATTGCGCGCAACGCGTGCTCCAGTGCCCGCTGGTCGGTCGGTTCGTTTACGACTGAGAAACATATTTCCTGTCCTCCACAGAAAAGCGGTTTTCAGCTTCTGTAAGAATTATTATTGTCATTGTACACAATGGACCATACATGACAAATTTCGCGAGAAATCTTCAAAAGCAAAGACAAAACGAAAATTAATTTATCAAATATAAGGGGCCGATTATACATAGAAATGACTGCCACAAATGCCTCCATGTCAGTGTTTGTAATTTATCGAAGTATTTTTTTATTAATTTTTTTTGCATATTAGTTATTGGTAATATTCCTTAAAAAACTTTAAAATATCTACTACAATGATTTTAATTAGGTTTCCAATGCCCAGGCGGCCTGCAGGTTCGCGAATATTACTTCTGTCTGTTAATACACTAATTGCATGATTATGTTCCTGAACATCACCACCATTAACATTACTCGAATAGGCCTCAAACTAAGGAAATAAAGCGACCGCGTGTAAAAATACGCATGGACGACCGGCAAAAGCTAATGTGGCAATGTCGCCGGCTCAACCAAGGACAGAGGGTAGGTGCGGGCAGGGGAGGCAGTGGAGACTACGTGACCTTGGCAGGTCTAATTTCATGACGCCGACTATAGTGCTGTCCGAGCTACTAGCACCCAACAGAAGTCCCAACATGTCTTGTCAAACCTTATTTTGGCTAATAAAAAAGTGGTTTTTTCATTTGTGTGGGTGGGTTGCATATATTCCAAGAATCAATAATAAAAACTTAAATAATAACGTAAACAAGAAAACAATTAATCATAGTAAAAAACGGTGTCTCAACGATCTATAGCAATCATAGTAAATATTACAATAAGGAGCGATGCATATATTAAATCACACAAATTTCATGTTTTTTTTTATCCTACAAATAATCATCTCCTCTCCCGATTGTGACATCACTAATTTTTTCAAAATAACATATATAGAGTTCAATTCCCATGCTCCTTGTTAAATTGCTTTCATTTTTAGATTACTGGAGTAGCCGTATCTGCGCCGTGTTAATCCAGTTATAGGCCCTACACTTTTTCTTTATTACCTCAAGTTCTTTATATAGCAGCGAAAAAAATAATGTTTAGGAATGCAATCATCGAACGAATTTTAGGGCAGCTTAATTATACACATTTTTATCAAAAAAAGTATACCAACAATTTTTTGGGCCTACTTTATTTTTTGTAATAGAACTGAGATCACGAAGATAATGACTCCCCTCCCACCTCCCCGTTACGTTATGTCATACTTTGCGGACTCCCTGCCTTCCCTTGTAACGAATCAGCGTAATGAGGCTGCTCGCTCAATCTCAGATAGTAATATTAATTATTCATGATACTGACTTTAACAGTCTGCGTTTAAATATGTGATGGTTTGCGCGCGCAAAATGCCAGAGGATTCCTGGAGCCAGCAAGCTCACCGCTCGGAACGGTAACCACTGCCAAGAACTGCCTGGAAGTGCCTCTCAAATAGAAGATCCAGGCCAGAACAAAGCATGAAGGGAAAGGGGGTCCCACCATTCTCCCATATAAGCATTAATTCTGTGTATTCCCTAAAGATCCATGTGTTAGAGTGAAGTCGGTTGTAGATATTTATCCTTGACTCCAGCGACAACGGCACACCTGGGCCAGGAAATTTCCCATTGCGGAAGAGAGAGAGAGAAACAATACAATGGGACTCGAAGGAAGGGCGATTTTTCCATAGGTAAAGTGCCTTGAACAAAGGCGGATAAATGTTATATGACTAATAATACCCCAGTGTAACCCAACGAACACTATTTTCCTAATCATGTGGCTAGTTCTTTCTCGAATTTATGATCGCATGCTCCCACGAATATGCAGATTGGTGCATGGAGGGAGGACTGGAGGTAGACCGAAGCGAAGAAATAAAAAAGTGGAGTTCTGTCTGAGTTTTGCAGTACCCAGCATTGGTGGCGAGAGAAGTCTTCTCGCTATCACAGCACCTGAAGTATCGCAAGCTGGTAGTATGGAAGTACCGGATTCTGTACTTTAACGAGTGTTACTTGAGTAAATACTTTGCTTAATGTGGTTCAAAGCAGCCTGAGGACCGCACGGCATGTGCGAATATATAGACGACGACGCAGTCATTGTGTCTAAGGCTATGGTTATACTGCAAGCGAATCGTCCGGATTCACCCGAATAAAAGAACCCATGCCAAAAATGGCAGGCGTTTACTGTAAAAGCGAATAGTTAGCGCGAATTGCTTGTTGTCGCTAAAAGTTCAAACAGTTTTGTTTTTTTTTTTTTTTTTTTTTTTTTTTTTTTTTTTTTTTTTTTTTTTTTTTTTTGGCGCGAATGGAGCTATTCCTATTTCAGTTAAATTTAAATATTTTTTATAGATAGTTAAAAACTGATATTTGGTGTTGCCAGAAGAATATTTTGGATTTTCAGATGGTGAAATACATACCATATAGTTACACTGCCTTGTTATTTCTTCGTCTATTGCAGGGTTTCTCAAACTTGTAGCTCCAGGTAATGGCAAAACACTCCCCCTTTTTTTTAAAAAAAAAAAAACTAAAAAAACTTATTTAAAAATTAAGATTTTAATTTTACAAAAGTAATACAGTCACATGTTATTAATGATTGTGACGGATGGGCTTGTTTATTGCATTAGGTTGATTCGATTTTAGGAGCGATTTGCACAAGTTCAATCTCAATTCACCATTGCATTTTCGAGACAGCCAGTCAGCCGCCATACCGTATAAACATGTCGGGAACCCCCTACGATCAACTGGTGAAACCTAGGGGTTCGCGTACCCCACTTTGAGAAACCCTGCTCTGTTGCATCAATATATATTTATCATAAGTCATACGATAATATTCATAAAACGTCATTGGTCTGTTCTTTAACTGTTCAAAAAGAACAAGACAGGAGACTGCTGAATATGTCGCTGAGGTAAGAAAATTCTTTCCATAGTATCTGTCACAGGTCTTGAGGAATCCTTGAAAAATTTCTCAGAGTCAATCTGACCATCTTCAGTTCGAGTAACTTTCGTCGAATTTCATTCTGGGCCTTTATGATGTCACGTTTAGTTGTTGTTGGATCCATGTCTACGCACCGAATGAGTCTTGTGGGTGTTCACTGTACTATTTCATATCTCTTTGTTAATGTTGCTGTAAATGGTTTGTGAGGTTGAACATTTACCGTTGTTGGGAAAAACCTAAGTTTATCACCTCTCTCCTCATTGAGTAACCTTGCATCTTTAAGCCAATTCAGTCTCACGTCAACCCTATCCGGTTTGACTATTGAGAGGATAATACCATTGACGGGGATTTCATAATAGTTTACAATTAGACCTGTCTCTAGCATGTATGTGTGATCTTGAAGCATATCCGTTACCACAATAGTTACAACCATACTCACCTATGCCGTTTTCAATTCTTCGATAAATTTCTCCAGTTTATCAACATATCGTTTGGTAGCAGCAGCATCTTCGTCGACGGGGTCAACAACATGTTTCAGTATTCTACCCTGGCATTCGAAATTACCCCCCTTCGTAAGAAGTACGTGTTGAGGTGGGTATATCAATACCCTCTTGTTCTGTGTCACTGAGGTTCTCCCAAACTTGTCCATGCTTATTATGATGTTAGTACATAGGGTGTTCGGTTATTTATTCAAAAATGAATCAAATCCGTTGTGGTATCTTTCATGATACATGTCGCAGTCTTTGTCAATAACCAAAAATCCGTGGTTTACGCTCATTCCAGCAGTTCCCACATAGGTTTCCAAACTCATTGAACGTCATATTCGTATTCACGTGATCGTTATACACGCGTTTTGAGATTCATATCGTCCTGTTTAAGGAGCACGATGAAGTTAGCATTGTCTCTAATCAACTCTGTTTCGGAATCCGGCTATATGTCTGACACAAGTAAAAAGAATCCACTGATCTGTGCCTACCCATGCAAAGTAATCTCGTATATTATTCTGCATCTCACACGAAAGATCGTCAAACACAGAGTTAGATAAAGCTTCACTTGGAGGGGGTACACTTTGATTATCACTAAATGTCAAATACTGAATTTCTTTAATGAATTCTAATATTTTCCCTAGTAACTGATACTTTGGTTCATACAACAACTTAAAAAAACAAGTATACATTTTCAAATCTAAGTCCATTGGGGAGTTCCAGCAAAGAGAGCAAAAGATTGGTTTTCCCACAATATGATGGGCCGCACACTATTGCCCTCACTGTCTCAGGGAACAGAGGTTCGTTTTTCCGCCTAGTATTGGTGCCAGCAGCATCAACATTACTCACGGGCAATGTGTCTCTCTGTTTGACGAACCGCATATTGACAAGGTCTGGTTGTTGCTGCGGCTGTATACAGATGCGCGAACAAGTAAAGTAAGTCAGTCGGTAACAATGCCTCCTATGAGGAAGTAGAAGGGTCGTGGCTTTTTAAACAAGCTCATCGACAAGGTGCCTTATAAGGCGCATATACCTACGTACCAGTTTTGTGGTCCTGGTACTAAACTGGAAAAACAGTTGGCACTTCGGCAGAAGGGGATCAACCCACTAGATGCAGGCTGCAGGGAACACGACATTGCTTATGCACAGGGGGCGGATAGAGCCGAAGCAGATCGTATACTCGCCGAGAGGACAGCAGGCAGAATTAAGGCTAAACATGCAAAGTTTGGTGAACGTGCAGCAGCATTCTTGGTTAACAGGGCCGTGCCTGCCAAGTTAAAGTTTTGTGGGGGTGCTAAGAAAAAGGAAACAAAGAAAAGAAGAAGAAGAAGGGAGGTATTCTTCCCTTATTACCATTATTTGCCTGCTTGTCAGCTGCCGGTGCTCTGGCAGGGGGTGTGACAAATGTTGTCAAAGCTGTCAGAGCGGGTAAAGAAGCGAATAAGCTGTTAGCTGAGGAGAAACGACACAACGAAACGATGGAGGCACTTTCAACGAGGGGTAAGAGTCTATATTTGAAAACATACCAGAAAGATGTGTCTGGATTAAAAAAAAGTCGGTTCAGTCGCTGACAGAAGACGATATACGTAGGCACTTTAAAGCGTTTTGCGCGTACCCCATTTTCGTGGTGTTTCATGCGTGATACATTACCCAAAAAATATTCGTGAACTTGAATGTGGAATTGTGAATTTGGACATTGCCGAAAATGCTGGAACACACTGGGCAGCTTACATCAAGTACAAAGATGGTGTAGTTAAATACTTCGACAGTTTCGGTGACTTACCTTCTCCGTTGGAACTGCGGCGATACTTTGTAGGGAACAGATTACTATACAATGTGCAACGACACCAGAAATTTGGCACACATATATGCGGACATTTGTGTTTAAAATTCCTGTATGAAAATATATGACATCAGTCTTGAATGAACCTTGGACAGGTTAACACATTTCTGTGACACTCTGCTTGTCAGGTAACAGTTCAATATTGGGCTGTGATTACTTCCCGCCGATAGATTTGAGCCATGGATTTCAGAACTCTAACAAAATATTTTGATACATTAAACAGAAATACCACACTTTTCGTGCCCCAGACTCCAAACAGCTATCAGTAATCGTGCGTAATCTACCCATACTCACTAACAGATGACGAAATAAACGAACTAATCAGACTTAAATTCCCAGTGAACAAAGTAACAAGACTTCTAAATTAAGATAAGAATCCTATGCCACTCTGCGCAGTTGAGCTTCAAGAAAATCGCGATTGTGCCAATATCTTTGAATTAGATAGACTGTTCCACTGCATTGGTAAAGTAGAACCACGTAGAAAGTCAAAAGATATTCCTCAGTGTACAAATTGCCAGTTCTATGGGCACACAAAAAACTACTGTAAACTTGACCCTCAATGTGTTCGCTGTGATTGGGAAACACCATTACTCTTCATGCAATCACCCGCGTACAGCATAAACCGATATGTGTTAACTGAGGTGGGGAACATCCAGCAAACTTTAAGGGATGTAAATATTATGAAGAAATTAAACTTTAAAGTTTCAAGAAACCTTTACATTCAAAACAAGCTTAACTCAGACAGACAGCTGACTGACATGCACATGCCTCAAAATCTGGCTTCTCCGAGATTCCCGTCTTTACCAACAATTCTACCCCCTCCACGACATCCTAAATACACAGCTGACCAAATAACGCAAAACAAAGGTAAAACAAATTCACAGCATATTCAGCAAAATAACTTTCGTCCCTCTTACAGCAACATACTACACGGAAACCCGCAACGCATCACCTTACGACACAAACATACCACACAACGAGCACAACACCGAGCAAGGTACCACCTGGAAAAAATTAATCATGAAGTAATCTCTGGATTAATCTCTGCTTTTCTAACCATGATAAAGGAGATTATTATATAGTCAGTAGCACGTTTCCTCCAAAATGCAAATAATACTGTCAATGTCCTCTCAATTAACACTCTTAAACTGGAATGCAAACGGTGTACGAATAAAAAAATCTATGCTTGCAGAATATATGAGTCGCCCACAATGTTGATATTGCTTGTATAACCGAGACACATCTTACCTCTAACGATACTTTCAAAATCACTGGATATAAAATATACAGAACAGACCGTGACGCTACTATAGCCTCCGGCGTGTGTAGCTGTACTGATTAAAAACTACATCACTCATTACTCGATTTATATGCCCGCCATGATCTCGAAACTGTCGGAATCCGAATACAAACTAAAACTAACTCCGAAATAACAATCATTGCCGCTTATAAACAACCAAATCGGAGGCTTACGCAACAACAACTCGTGCCAATATTTGATCATAACCAGTCTATCATATTAATGGGGGACCTCAACAGTAAGCATTTAGCTTGGGGATGTCGAACAACACCAAACGGCAGGAAACTGCTCGACGCTGCAGGTAACCTTGGTCTGCATATAGTCGCACCACACGGGCCAACTTACTTTTCTAATAATAGAAATGTTGTGCCTGACATACTTGATATTGCCCTAGCAAAAAACACACCACTACCAATATATATGGAAGCAATTTCTGAGCTAGATTCAGATCATCTTCCGGTTTTAGCAAAATTTGGTACAAGCCCCAAACAATAGAACAAACAAAAGATACTACCCGGGCAGGTAAATTGGAATTTATTCGAACTTAATCTCAATCAGATACTATTACCATTCTCTAGGCAAGACACTAAAGACAGCATTGATGAAGGTGTACAACATCTAACAACTGCAATTCACCAAGCGGTAGAACTATCAATCAAGAAGCCTCAAACAAGAATGTTTAAGTCACTCCATGAAAGAATACCGCAACGAATCATTGACTTGATCAACTACAAAAACAAACCCGCAGACAGTGGCAAAGGCAGCGACTCCCGCACCTTCGCAGACTCCTAAACCAATTAATTAGACAGGTCAAACTAGAACTCGACTCATTTCGCTACGAAACATATCAAAATTATCTATCGGAATTAGATCCTGGTGATAGATCGCTATGGAAAACTACGAAACGAATTCTCAGGGAACCCACTGTCTTACCGCCCTTAAAATTGAACGACAAATACATATTCAGAGAAGTGCGAAATTTTAGCAGATCATTTTGAAAACGTCTTCAAACCGAATCCTATAGTAGATCATGAGTTCAACAAAACAGTCGAAGATTCCAATCGGCATATGACCATTGGAGCGGAGAATTATGTCAAATTCACTACCCCAAGTGAACTGAGACAAATGATTAAAAATTTGCCCGTAAGAAAATCGCCAGGTCATGATAATATAACCAACATAGCGCTGAAGTCATTACCCCCTAAGGCAATAAGTTATCTCACAGCATTCTTTAACAGCATTCTCAGTATTGGATATTTTCCAATAACGTGGAAACATGCTAATATCATAGTTTTCAATAAACCTAATAAACCAGCTTCCCTACCCTCTAGCTATAGACCTATAAGCTTACTCCCAATCTTATCAAAATTACTGGATAACTTCCTTCCTTGATCCTAAGGGAACCATCCCACCACATCAATTTGGATTTCGCCCGATGCACTCAACCTCACACCAAATACTACACCTGGCTGAAGACGTCACAAGGGGCTTTGAACTTAAACATCACACCCTGGCTGCTTTTCTCGTTGTTGCCCAGGTATTTGATAAAGTATGGCAAACTGGACTCTTCTATAAACTCAAAAATACAGGAATGCCGCTATATTTGTACAAAATCTTAGAAAGCTTTCTACAGAACCGAACCTTCAGTGTACGAGTGGGCACAAAAATATCCTCAGCACGATCAGTAACAGCAGGAGTCCCACAAGGATCTGTTCTAGGGCCAACCCTATTCAACATATACACGTCGGACATTCCAATTTCACAAATACCTCGACTGTAATGTATGCTGATGACACAGTAGTATACACTTCACACAACGACTTCCACAACGCACGAAATTTCCTATAGGATGCAATTGCACAACTAACCGAATGATTAAATCATCGGCGAATATCTCTAAACCCCGGAAAATGTCAAGCCAAAATTTTTACACTGAGACGCCCACTAAACCCGCCTGAGATAAACATCATGGGAAATAACATTGCATGCAACCCACCTGACCAATCAATTAAGTACCTCGGTGTCGACCTTGACAGACGGTTAACGTGGAACACACACATTAATAATAAAATAAACCAAGCCTATGCCAGATTGTACAATCTATACCCAGTATTAAATAGAAAATCATCATTAAAAACAGAATGCTGCCTACTAATTTACAAAATGATATGACGACCGCTCATAACATACGCATGTCCAATATGGGGATGTGCTAGTCATAGCAAGTTACGAAGAGTGCAAATATTCCAAAATAAAGTTCTTTGATTAGCTGTGAAAGCACCATGGTACGTACGCAACAGTCAGCTACACCGAGAATTAAATATTTCTTACATTAATGAATTTATAAGGCAACAAACTAAAAAATTTATAAAACAAATGAATTCAGTACCTGGTGCGCGGTTTTATGAGCTAGGAAAAAGAACGGGTCAAACTAGACTAAAAACGCCTTCCTCAAGACATGTATCTATCGAACAGTGACTTTGAAGACGAAATGAACCAGTAAACCATATATTGTGAAACAATATTATCCTCAGCACTGAAAATTAAAAAATACTATATGTATTTCAAGAACAAAAGTGCAGTTATTTTAAATAAATTTCATTACAACTGTTTTTGTTTCTATTTTCACACTGATAATTGTTCTATATATATATAATACTAATAACTGTTCTTATTACTATTTTAATACTGTTGTCACTGTTTTCACTATTGTCGCAAAATATTTACTGTATCACTGTTATGTAGTTACTGAGGGGCCCTAATGGGCTGATCTCAATCATGTCAATAAGAATGCTATGATTTGTAAAAGACAACTTTATCCTGTAAAGCTAAATTTGCTGATTGGATAATAAACACGTACCAAAAAAAAAAAAAAATACATTCTTTGAAATTATTTGAGCTATTGTTTTCAACGTTAGTTTATTCCTATAGATTGTCTTTTATCTCATATAAAATAGCATATTAAAAAGAAGAGCGTGATTTATTATTAAAATAAACACAGTCTTCCACAGAGATAATTTGATGTCTATCTCTTTCGTTTAATTTCTTTGGACTACACTGAACGAACACTGGCTGGTGGCTGACCTGCTGGAGTTAGTTGCCATCGGTGGTGGGAGAGGCTTGTGGTGGAAATTGTGTGTTTTAATTTTGTGTTATGTGTTAACCATGATGGGATTGTCGAAGACAGATGTTGATCGTGAATTGTGTCGGCTATGCGGATTGGCTGATGGCGTAAATCTGGATATATTTGATGAAAAAAATGATTATCAGATGAAGATACATGCTCTGCTCCCCATTGCTGTAAGTGATTTGATCACTTTTGAAGTGTAGATGTTTGGAAGGATGATTTAATTGGAGAAGCTTTCTGTTTCAGTAAATCTCCCTTCTTCGTAGTAAAACTTTTTGTAATATTTTTTTCCAATTTGTCTTACATGAATGCAGAAAGCTTTTGTCAGCTGGACAGTTTGTTTTGTAGATCCTATTTTTTTCGAAGTTTGCTAATGTTTGAAATTGGTTTCTTTTATTCATGACAAATAATTGACCTTTTCGGAAGTTTCTATTATACCTTAAGTGTAACTCCACGAAATAATTGATATTGTACATTATTTATTACTAGTGGTGAACGTTGTATGCAATGTTATTCGGTAGCGATTGCGAGGATTAATTCTAGATGGCGATACCGCTACAACGCTGCAATATTTCTTTTGTAACTCGACGAGACAAATCGAAAGTGAGAAATCTTTTTTTGTTGATATATCGCTTAATTCTCGAAATATACTGTCTCAAAAGCAGAGACAAAAGTGAGGCAGTTTAGGTTAAGGTACTGCCTGGACTAAAAAAAATATTGTCAAAGCCACAAGGAACAGTAGCTATAACTAATTTTTGACAGTCGATACCTCGATAACAAAACGAGAAATCAAAATGTTTTATTAAGTTTCGAATTTTCTTCTATAATTATAAGAATCCATCGTCAAATTGTGGCGCCACGATAGTGCCATCGATCGATCATCGACTTTTATTTTCTGACGGTTGTATTTGGGTTGGGAAAAAAAAAAATCGTGCTAGCCTTAGAGATGCGGTATTTGCCTACAGCGAAAAACGGTCTTTTCCGTGTGGAAAATATTTTGTGATTGTAAGTTTTTGTAATGGAGAGAAGCTGAATTGCCAAGAATTCATTTCAAAAAAGAAATTAACGGACGTTTTTAGGTATTTGTATTGATTTTATAATGCTGGTGACATTGCGGAATCACGATCTAGAATTAAACCAAAAATTCTCTGAATATTAGTGGTTTCGTATGAATCTAATTCACCTTAGTTCGGTTAAATAATGCACTGTGAGGGTGACTGTATCGCCTTTTGCTCTTAAAATTAGTGACTAATGCACCTGATATAGGCAATGCTCCAGTAATGTCGTGATGTGGGCAACTCCATGTCAGTTATTGTGCAAGAAATCCAAGTTATTAAGTTTGTTTATTGCAGTTGTTGAAATGCAGCCTGGACCAAAATTGACTTTTCTTTAAGTTAAAAATAACCTCGGTTGTGTAGGAGGTGAAATATATGGCATGGGGAAAGATGTGTACGGTAATAGCCAGACACTGGGACTCATCAAGGAATACTAGTTTTTGTCTGAAAACTGTTATACACGTTCTTTGGGTGATATTATTTAATATATGTTGCGATGTGTACATATCCAGACCCACCACATGAATTAAACATGTAGGATGGTGGGGTTTGAAATTGTGGAGAGGGGGAGAAAGTTGATAATTGAGAAACAGAAAAATCTGTGATCAGTTGAGTTAAAATGAAATTTGTTTAAATAATTTAATTTGGATCTGTTATATGATTAAATAAACTGGATGTGTATTTTTTTTAAAATGTATGTATTAAAACTGACTTTAAAATTGCAAAATAGGACGTGACAGGTATAGTGTAGCTTGGGAAGCCCAGGAGTATGTCTTGTCTAGGAATCTGTGAGCTGACATTAATTGCCATTGCATGGTCTCGATTGGCAGTATAAACATATTGACTGTGGGCATTCATCCTGCAGGATAGTTGAGTGGTGAGACCGGTGTAGGAAACAGAACAGTGAAGACATAAGTATGTAAATAAGTAGTAGCACAGGTGGTGTGTCCAATAATAGGAAAGGATTCACCTGTGGCAAGGTGCGTACTGCATGTTTTGCAGTGGGGGCTATTACCAAGGAAAGATCCCTGTGAAGGTTTAGACCAAGATGTTATTCAGATCAGGATTTCTGATACATAGTTACCTTCGCCCCAACCACCGGTTCAAACCCCCACCCTTGCATGTTTTATCTTTGTTTCATTCATGTAGTGGGTCTGGATGTGCAGGGGGAAAGACGTGTCTTTCCCCCTGCCATATGTCTTGCCTTCTACACGACTTAAGGTTATTAACCGAATTTTGCGTGTGTTCGTCTGGGCCTCCAGCATTGTTTTTTAAGTATTTTAAAAAAATGGTGAATGCATATTTCTTTATCCATTTTTATGAAATGCTCTCTGAATAACTTGCTGAATATTTTTTGGTAGGCCTAGCCGTTTTGAGTCTTTATTGTTTCTTAGTTATGATTTAAAGATGCAACTTCTTACATGTGTGTTACTGATATAATAACTTTCATGGTTAAGTATATTTCTGTTTCGTGTTATCGATATTCTCTTAAGTTCTGGGTTATAGCGATGTAATTTTTGAACATTTTGGTTTAATAAAAATATGATTTTATTAAGATATTAACCGAGCCCTGTTGTGAGGCAAACAATGTGGATAAGTTTATAATTATACGTTACATTGTATTCACTGCATAATGGCTTGAGACAATAGGTAACACATTATTTCTGCATGTCAGCATTGCCAGTGATACTTGGGTTCACAGTACTGGTGGTACTACTTTGGGCTGCTTGAACTAATGATGGCCCAATATAGTGCTAGGAAATTTGTCATTTTAGAGTTGCCAATATTGTAGGTGAAAAGAAATTGCAAATAAAGCTTTGTTTACTGCATGAGGGTTATTAGTTCAAGTGACGGATCAACATAATTTCCATTAAATATTGCACTTTCTGTGCATTCCTAATAGTTTTAAGAACTGATGTCAGCTAGCAAAACATCAGTGTGGTGTGTGAGCAGTAACGCTCTGGTTTCACATTCAGGAGGATGTGGGTTCGAATCCCCTTCTGGCATCCAGATTTTGGTTGTCCATGGTTTCTCCAAATCACTCCAAGTGAATTTCTGGATGGTTCCTTCAAAAATCCCAAGGTCATATTCCTTGTCCCCAGTCCTTTTCCACAACTTAACCCCCCTTGATGAGATGTAAGGACACAAGGGGGGAAAAAATCTGGTCCAGACTGCATTTGTCTGATAGCTGCCTTGTGTTTGCCTTTAAAGGTACACAAATTTCCATTCTTAATGCTTACCTGTTTCAGTAACTTCTTGAGATTAATAGTGGTGATATTAATGTTTTCTCCTACCATGATCCACAACCATTTGTATTTACTATTTCAATTTACTGTTTCATCCAAATGGTATAGTGTGTTCAAGTAGTTCCTGCATTGCTATCTTAAGGGGACACAGTCGCGAAGGACCTCCCATAAGAAATCAATGATAAAACAAGCAAACTTTCAGGTACACTTTCTGAAGAAACTAATGGAGATACAGACGTGAAACATCATCTGCAAATCATATAAAGATTTGTTACTATATTTAATATAGTTTATGAGTAATGATTTTTTGTTCTAAAAGACAAAAAAAATATTACTTTTATAAATACCTTGGAGCTTGTAAGTTTGTTCTTTTTGTTATGACAGGCCCCATTTTTTATTAGATTAATCATCATTTTATTAACAAGAGATGCTGAAAGTCTGATGTCTTTATCAGTCTTAGTTTTTGAGAAAAGTGTACCAGAAGATCAAAAAAATGTAGTTTTGAGAAAAAACTGTATCAAAAGTTATACATACGAGAAACTAAGGTACATTATAATACAGACACACTATTACCACGCATCACGAAAAAATTAAGAACTCCGAATCTAATAGTCAAATTTGCATGAAACAAATGGCATTTTGTAGCTAAATATTTGGAGCATTGAACAAATCTAAAAAAAAATCTATTTTTTTTGAACCTGTTCGCGACTGTCCCCCCTTAAGAAAAAGATATTTAGAGCATTAAGAATAAACGACATACTTTCTTTGGAGGCAAATAAGAAGGAAAACCTTTATAATCTGGTCTGTTAATGACTAACACAGCTGGAAAAAAATCATTTTTTATTTTAACAGAATCCTATTTTTTATGCAAGGTTTCATGTTATTTTACTTGATCTGATCTGATTTCAAATTTTCATTAATGATTTGAAAGGGATATTTAGGTATAATCAAGATCGCCTCGCGATGTAAACACTTCCGGATGGAGAGAATATGGCGTCACAATGTTGCTGAATGTGCATCTTTAAATGTCACTAACGGGGCCTTCCACGGAAAGTATGAGTTTTTCGGATGGGTACAAAGAAAAGAGCATATTTACATAAAAATATATTTCCAAATTTTTTTTAGAAGCTTGGTATCAGAATCTAGAATTAACGTCTCCTAAACTGTTTCTAATAGGCGACACCAAAAACTACATCAACAGCTGTAATTTTGAAATGTCTTCACGGGAGTACCGCCGGATGGTGTTTTGAATTTTTGTTTTGCTGTTCTTTTAGTTACCATCAACGTATTTTATTAATTTTTATATTGAATTAGCTAAAATATGTAAATACATGAACCATCGAACACTTTATTGCGGACACCTAATTTCTATGTCGTATCTATCGCTGTTACTGTCGTTTACGTCTTAATGCAGCGTGAACCATAGTGAAACGCAACTGTCGCACGCGATATTGCGGATACCCAATTTCCAAATCCTATCTATCGCTGTTAGTGTGGTCCAGGCTGCGTTACAACCTAAACGCAAACGATTATTGACCAAATATTTTATTTCGTAAGGTATCGCTATATAGAATGCCTCCTGCCACATCCCTTCCAAACTATTCCTTTTCGGATAGGTGCAATGCACCCTCCGCCACACACTTTTAGTGAATCGCGGAGTAATAGAAGAATTACGGGGACCGAGCGTGGTAGAAGAGTGGTTGACCCTCTTGCTTCGCATTCGGGAGGACGGCGGTTCGAATCCCCATCCGGGGATCCAGATTTGGGTTTTCCATGGTTTCCGCAAATCACTCCATGCGAATGCCGGGATGTTTCCTATAAAAGACCATGGCCGAATTCCTTCCCGTACCTTGTTCCCAGTCCCATCTCGCCTCTAATGACGTTGACGAAACGTAAAGCCATAAGTGAAAAAAAAATTACACGGGTGGACTATATTCTAGATATCGAATATCTTTAAAACTGAAATTGAAAGTTCCGATTAATATTTGCGTTCATACAGTTAATAAGAATTTTCTCTACCAAAAGTTGAATATTTAATTTCTCCCCGCCGGAAAACCTGTTTTGCGTGCAGGTCCGCAAGCGGCATAGCTGCCCATGCACATACACATTTGCGTGCGAGTAAGCTCGCCAAACATTTACGCGCGGATATTCTCGCGACGAGTCAGTGCCCATACACAGGAACATCAGTTCCACACATTTGTAGTTCATTTGGCTCGCCGCGGTCAAATTGTTGTGTTTATGGTAGTCGTCTACGGATTTATCCGTCATGATTTCCTGGCTCGCGGCTCACTGGGAATTCCAAAACATCGCGAGCCAAGTGTAGTGAGGTTATGTTACAAGCGACGTGACAATATTGAAATGAATCATGTTTTTAAGTTCTACACACAAAAAAAGTATTTATTCGTGCAGCAGCTTATATTAGAGCTGTAAAACAAGAAAAAGAAACACATATGACAAATAGAAGTGGTTGCAGGAAGATTATAAACACGATCATATTATGCTACTTGTACTGTTTGAAAAGCATTTTCTTAGATTTCTTGAGTATTACATAAATGCACAGATACATCTTCCCCTTCATAATTTGGGCTTCCTGTATTCCTGATATTGTCCATTGGTTCGTGTTGATCTCTCATTAGTCGTAATAATATCGTAAATTAATTTGTAGATTTTGTCTTCGCCTATTCCACTTCTTATCGAATTTTCATTTTTTTTAAATATATTTCTTGCGAAAAGTACTCCGCAAAGAGTGGATTTTTTTTTTTTTTTTTTTTTTTATTAATGCACTATAAACTTTTATACTATATTTCTCACAAAACCTCTATCAAAGAACTATATCCAATTTTTTAAACCTCTGTTCCCATACTCTTTTGGTTCCACCTTTCACAATGGAGTATGTTGCTGATATGTCACAATTAAATGAGCTACGAATTCTCTGCTCGTCTTACTTAACTTGTTAGACACTAACCAAGTCTTATCTGCCGCGAGTAAATTGTTAAGTGAGATATCTGTGTGTATGGTTACCGTCGCGCTTGCTCGCCACGTTCAAATCTGTAACGATATTGTTATTGGCTTGTGATGCGGCTCGTCGTTAGACAATTAACACACACATTTTATCGTCTATATGGATCGCCACGAATTGCTGGCGCACAAATGTGTGTGTATGCCTAGATTTGTTGTATCGCTTCCTCACACACGGAAACAGTGACGTCATAGATACCAGGTGCTATTTGTGTTTACACCGCTGTAGTTGGCGAAGCGTTGAAGTGAACTATCTAATCCGAGTTTAATGGTGTTAAACACATGTATTTGTTTGGTTACCTCACTGAAACACTTATGAGTAAGATGTGCGTCGTGTTTAAGTATAAATGGAATGTAATGCTATTAGAAAAATTTCAAAACATAATACATGCAAGTCAGTAAATATATGTTACTTATGATATTTGTAAATTTATCATTGTGATGTATGTTAAAACTTTACACAACTTCTTTGTATTATCAGTATTGTTATTTTTGTTACATCTTAAATATGTTACTGCTTTTGTTCCTACACACCAACCAAATGTAACATTGTAGCAATGCTACATGCTGATTCCCAGTTTTGCAGTTTACTCATTGCAGACATTTGCAATGTTACAGGTGTACGAGTATGATCCATTGCCAAACAAAATATGTCATCGCTGTGTGTTCAAGTTGGATGGATTTTATGAATTTAGGGCTATTTGTGTGAAGACAGAGGAACGTTTAAAACGGCAGTTATCATGGGTCCCAAGTGATGGCAGCAATAAAAATAACAGCAGTAATGGAGTAAGTTTATTTTTAGAGCTAAATTGGTACATTTCAGTAATAGCGGCAATAAAAATAAGGAAGGTTGGAGAAAGTAAACCAGTTTCTCACCACACTAAGGCAGTAGGGCCACAACAAACTCTTGTGCTATATAGTATTTTGCTATAAGCCTTAATCATGATTATAGGACATATGGCAGGGGGTTCAGATCTGTGATTGCCCCTTTCCATTTATCCTCTGATCATGATAGAGGTTTACAGTGAAACATTGTACAAATTGTTAGTATTCATCGTGGTGCTTCTATCTTCATCTGTGCTGTCTTTCCTTATTTTTAAATTAGTACATTAATATCTGAGGTAACTACAACTGAAGAAGTACATTTAGCTATTAGATATTTCTATCATCTCCAAATACCTCAGACGTGGTTTTGTAAACTGGAATTAATGAGTGCTTCTTGAAGACTCGTACCATTGATAGGGTGCAAATGATCCCAGTGTCAAGATACACCTTAAAACAACATAATAATTTTCTGGGCTGATTCCCTGACACTTTTCAGGGTGCTTACCTTGTTTTAAAAACCAACAGAAATTTTAGAAGTATGAGTGCAAGAAAAATTTTGTTAATTGAATTTCATAAAAATTTAAGGTTAACTACCTTCCACAAATTTATTGCACCAAGAACATTATTCTGCTTTGGATCTTCTTGATAAACCTCCTTTTGGGGTAAAAAAAAAATATTCCCCTTTTACCCAATTATAAGGGTGTCAAGTGGCAATAATTTCCAATTTGAGACATGCTTGAAATGTTAGTAATAAGACATTAAAAATAAATTTCCACCCTTGGTGAGCAACCACCCCATCATTTCCAAATCCATAATAAGCCCAGTGATGAAGATAATGCTGAGGCCTGGCATTCAGGAGGATGTGGGTTCGATTCCTTGTCCGGCAATCCTGATTTTGGTTTTCAATTCTCCCCCAAGTGAGTGCTGGTATTGGTTCCTTCGAAAGGTCATGACCAAATTCCTTTCCAATCCTTGTTGCTAATAGTCTTCTGCCTCTAATGACCTGGATATTGATGAGGCATAAATCCCAAAGTAAAAAAAAACCTTAAATTCTCACCTTCAACTGGTAATTACTAGCAGGAATGTTGGGGAAAAAGTTATGCACCATTGTAAATAGAAGTTTCATTTTGCATTCTTGTGAAGAATTAGACTCGAAGGGTAAAAACAGTAATATATTCAGTAATAGTTCCTAGCTTCAAAATGACATGGTGATTCAATCCTGAAAATTGAATAATCTGGTTTCCCCCCATCACCATAGTAAACATTTTCCTGTTTAAATAGTGAAAGCTGAATTTGTATTTGATACAAAACTAGCCTCCTCACCTCACAATACTGGCAAAACAGTATCTTAATCCTTGAAAAATAAACCTCCTTTTCACACCTAAACTCTTACTGAACTAGCTTCTATATTGAACTACTTTCTAAATAATGATTCCTTCTTTAAGCAATTTGCTGCCACACCTTTTCATCTGTGTAGGCATTTCTCTTATAGTAATAAAATATAGTACATGTTTGCAGTTGCAATATATTTAGAAAGTGGCCAGTAAACTAATATTGAAACTATTGTAAATATACATATACCAATAATGTAAATTAAAAAAGGGGAAATGACACAGTTGCATTACATGTTGACACCCTATTTTTACTCTTTGAATAAATTCTATTTGGGGAAATATTGGATAATGGTGACAG
>JARYHS010008074.1:69080058-69205439 GCA_031002005.1 Vandiemenella viatica
AATAGTCTTCGCTAACCTACTGTATTAAGTAACTTTACCAGCTTGCAGTAATGACAAGCGCTTGGCAACTGGCGACTTACAGCTTGCTGATATGCATGCTACTTCTCAGGTGACAGCTCCTATTGCTTAACTATTTCATGCTCGCCCGCCCTGGATACTGACCTGAGAATTACTATGAGGTATTTCAGACAAGTGACTGACCAAGATCACTAAAGTGTTAACATTGGCACATGCATGAGTCATCGGCTGCGGAGGCCCATCGTTAAGCCGCGTACTCACTAGCGAGCTGTAACTGTAACCGTTGCACGTTACTGTTACCGAATACGATAGTGAGTACGTGGCTCGCGAGCCTGCCGGGAGCGGAACGCGTTGCATTCGCAGCGAGCCGACAACTGTCGGTTTTTGCTGCGAATCAAAGGGCGCTCGCTATGCGCTCGTGGACGTCGAGAGTGAAGGTTGTTGCACGCTGCGAACCTACCAGTATCCTCAAGCGTCATGAGGGAATGGACAGAAGATAAATGTCTTCAGCTGATAGAAGCCTATCACGAAAGCAGTGTCCTATGGAAACCCAAGGATTGGCAGCCTTAATTTTGCAAGGCTAAATAAACCTTTAAAAAATAAAATTATTCCAATTATTATTATTGATCATTAGTAAACAAAAATAATTATTTTTAGGTGGAGGACCTCAATGGTAACACAAAAACACAGTGACATGTTCTACGTGAACCATTCAATAAAAGCTAAAACCAGATCCGAAATTACAAATCCTGAAAGAGGCTTTCGGAATACTGAAAAATGCGGCAGATAAACCGAAAAAGGGTACGGACTACCGTCTTTCTTTGATTTTATACAAGAAAAATTTAAAAACTATACCAAGGAAATAAAAAATGCAATTCGACATGAAATATTTCAAATAATTATGCTTGCTCATCAAGGACATTATAACTCCATACAAAATTATGGTTATTACTCCACTACAACTCCTCTACACAACCCGCCATACTCCCCGTACAGCAACAATAGCGAATATTCATCAGATATGAGTTTAGAAAATTACGTATGATTTTTTAAAAATAAATTACATTATTATTTTTTTATTATTGAATAAAGGATTACCTTCATTTATTCTTCCAGAGCTCCTATCGGCGCTTGGCACACTTCAGGGACAATTCAGCTTATGTCTTGTTTGGAAATGCGAGAAAGATATTGTAAACTTGTAAAAGAATCACTAGTAGCTAAGTATTTCTGCGTCACAGCTAATCACTCTTGAACCGACACTGCTTCTCGGAACGAAGTGTTTCTTCGTTCTATGTTGGGTCCAATTACGTTCATTAGATATTCAAAATCAGTTGAAGGGATTCTCGTGAAATTTTTGTAATTACCACTCATTTGTTGATTTCTTAAAAGAATAATTAGATCACTTCTTTCTCAATTAATTCTATGAATACGCTCTTCGTGGTCGTTTATAATTATGATCAGTATATATCTGAAGTGTCTTAGTAGAATTAAAGTGTATTTTTTTTCGTAAAAGATGTAAGTTAGTTACAAAAACTTATCCAGTTAATCATATAATTCCCACACCTATGACCAAGTGGACAGAATCTATACCTCAGTTCATAACAAGCCTAACAGCTCAATGGATTAAGGATATCATCAGAACAATCGCAGTGTGTCCTCTGCAAGGAATCGCTCACTGGCTCGTCTTCTCCTGAATCGTTCACTGACTGTGAGCCACAAGCGTACCGCAGCAGTAAATTACCTACATTGTGGAGCGCAGATGAGAAATTCAAATCACTTTTTGAGCTTCTAAACCAATTAATCCGTTGAATGGCGGGCACTGTGCAGTTTTTGAAGCGAGAATTTTCTATGGAGGTGGGGATTCAGAGCGACGGCAAATCAGTGCGTGACAGCACTCCCAGGCGATCAGCTGTTCCGCATGTCAGTCGGCTGTAAACACGCAATGGCGCATGCCACGGCACGTTTGTTGTGTCAGTGGCTGCTGCTGTGTTAGTATCCTGAGGACTAAGATGAGCTATCGGATGATTATGTAGAAGAACTCCAGGCGTTGCTGAAACTCAATGCAATTGATCCTCAAACGGTACGATTTTTTAACTGTAAAATGTGTTTTTACATTTGCGAAGTTTACTAGGTGTGTATTTTCTAGGTATTTGTGTGTATGGATTATTTCTTCTTCTTCTGGAGTAATTTAGGGAAACCATGGAAAACCGCAATCTGGATAAACGGACGGGGATTCGAACCCGCGTCGTCCTGAATGGCAGTCCCGAGTCTTGCTACTCTCTAACCACGCTCGGTAATGTTACTCAAATTTTTAATGCCTTTTAGTTTGTAACGTCTTGTTTGTGACGTTATTAAATTTAGAATAAAATAATGAGATGCATTAATTAATAATTCAATTTGCAAAATTAATCCCGGGTAGGTGCCAAGAATGGAAGTGTTCTCTATCCGAGAGAACCGACATTCCAATTCTGAAATACTTTTTATCGAAGCAATTATACTTTTTAAAATTACCAATGAAAACACTTATCTTCATCTAATCAAATGATATACTGGTACATTGGAAAGGAAGTTATTGAAAGCAGGGTTTACAACACCTATTATTTTCTTTGAATATAAAATTGATTGGTTTATTGAACAGAACTGAAGATTAAAAGTTTCTTTTGAACAATTTAAAGCATGATTCTCATCTCAGAGCGTTGTATAGGGTTGAATGACGCAAGAGTGTCTATACATCGTCGGCGTTCTGTACCGTAGCAGATGACGTGCAGATAAAACAGAGTCTATGAGACCCTGTTGATCAGCTGGGCGAGGTAGCTCCCTGCAGGTAGTCAGCTCTCCGGCAATCTCCCGGTGCGCCGGTGCGTATTGTTTGCTGGCCAGAAACAGAATGTCTTCCTTCCCGCTTGTTCGCCCCGTTGAAAACTTGCAGGCTCCCGAGTTTTAGCAGACGCGGGAAATTTCAGCGAGTCGCAGCGTTTGGCGGGTCGTCCACTATCTCCATTGGCGCTCCTCATGCAACATAAAAAACTTATGGTTTCTAAAAGTTCGTAACACAGTTTGATTCGCTGGTTCCCAACAGAGGTGTTCCGCAACCTGACTTTTTCTCCGAAGCATCGTTTCTCTCATTCCAACTTTCTACTGTACCAGGAAATCCTCATTTCGGCACAGTCCCTATACTGTCCTTTGAATTTCATTGAATGCGTAAAGCTTTTAACTTTACGGCCTGCCATAAATCGTTCGGTCTTTCAGCGCAGGTATGAGTCACCTGGCTCTCGCCGATGCCAAAGAAACGTGGAATTCACACGCATACATTTCCCGTCACCAAGGGACATTACAAGTTTCATTGAAACTTTTATGATTGCAGTATGAACCGGTTACCGAGTAAGTATACTTCCAACCAGCTCTTTAACTTTCTCAGTTATGATGAAAGATAGCCTTAAATGAGAAAACAACGATGGATTTAACTTCGTTTTATTGCATAAACACATTTAAAATGAACATCACGCAGTTTACTGAAGATTACAAAGGTATTTTAGACGACAAGATTAACTCAGTTTTTTCTTAACGGTATTCCGAGCGACTCTGTAAGCATCCGTTTGAGCAACATTTTATGTCACACAGAAAAGTTTCGACGCGAAAAAGTTCACCGCTACACGCGTTCAGAAAGTAATACAATCAGTAGCTATTACAAACGATTAAACATTATTTGAAACTGCTCGATACTTAACGAAAATATTCTTAAATGAAATTATGAAGAAATTACAAGCTTTTGACAATGAACAGAATAAAATAAACAATTTCAGTATATCGAAAACACGCTCAAATATGATAAATTCATTAAAATTCCAGGTATCGCAATCCATTTAGCAAGCGTACAAAGTGTGTCAGAACAGTTTCTCATAATATACAAAGCAAAGTACAACACATTAAGCTATCACGTGATCACAATAATTAAACAATTTCCTTCATTTTACCGATACTTAATCAAATATTAAATATTTAAAGGAAAATGAGAAATTAGTTTATATTGCGTCAGGATGGATCGAACGGCAACGAGTGGCATGGTGATTAATGATTTTCGTACTTCGGGTGTCTCCCACGCTAGAAAACATTTGACAGGAGAATAATGGAACGCCAAGATAGGACTGAAGATAAGAACATGTCTGAGAGATGGCTTCCGTGGGAGCTCCCTGACAGGAACAATTCGCCTCACACAATAGGTCGACATTTGTCATGAAAAATAGCTTTATATCTTTCCAAGGACTAACATAAGATACTGTTTCGTGGGGAAACGGTTTCTCTCTAAGGCTTAAGAATATAATAACAGGAGATACTTTTATTATACGCGATGAAGGAGTATCTTGTAATTAATAAAAGATTAAGTACGTAACGTTACTTAACCCTGCTGTCAAGTTAACGGTTAATTTTTTTTTTTTTTTTGCTGTCGTCAGTCTTTAGACTGGTTTGATGCAATCCTCCATCCCTTCCTATCCTGTGCTAACCTCTTCATTTCTACATACCCCTTACAACCCACGTCCTCAATTATCTGCTTCATATATTCTAATCTCTGTCTACCTCTACAGTTCTTACCTTCAACTGTTCCCTCCACTAACAAATTAACCAATCCAGCATGTCTCAAAATATGACCTACCAGCCTGTCTCTTCTTCCTGTAAGCTTCTTCCATAAACTTCTTTTCTCACCCATCATTTCCAAAACTCGTTCATTTCTTACTTTGTCTGTCCACCTAATTTTCAGCATTCTTCTGTAGCACCACATTTCAAATGCTTCAAGTTTCTTTCTTTCCGGTATTCCTAAAGTCCATGTTTCGCTACCGTAAAGTGCTGTGCTCCACACATAGAGTTTTAAGAAGTTCTTTCTAATTCCTAGATCAATATTTGAAACTAAAAGGTTTCTCTTTTTCATGAAGGCTCTTTTTGCTAGTGCTATTCTGCTTTTAACATCATTCCTGCTTCGGCCATCGGTTGTAATTTTGCTTCCCAAGTAACAGAACTCACTCACTTCTCCTATTGCATCCGATCCTATTTTTATATTTAATCTGCTAGTATTGGTGTCATTTCTGCTACATTTCATCACTTTTGTTTTACTTTGATTTATATTCAGTCCAAAATCTTCCTTCAGTATTTTGTTCATGCCATTCAATAACTTCTCAATATCCTCAGCCCTCTCTGCTAATAAGACAATGTCGTCAGCAAATCGTAGCATACTGATTTTTTCCCCTGAAAACTTATGCCACATGGAAATTTTTCTTTGACTTTCTTCATTGCTTCTTCTACATACAAGTTGAATATTAACGGGGATAGACTACAACCTTGTCTCACACCCTTTTTAACTGATGCATGTCTCTCGTGATTCTCTACTTTTATTACAGCCACTTGATTCTTATATAGTTTTAGAGTATTCTTCTATCTCGATACTTTAGACCTGACTTCTTTAAAATTTTGAACATCTTGTTAACGGTAGAGGGGGAAATTAATTTCTAAGCGCTGAGGCGGCAGGAGCGTGGAGCTGACCACGCCACCTCCAAACTCCTACTGAAGTCCTGAGAAGGAGTACGGAGCTCTGTCTCCGCCAATCCCAGCCTTCAGTATTTTTGATTGGCGATATTAGTGGTTTACCATCCTCGCTGCTAGGCATTGTAGTGATCTCTGTCCTCGCGTCTTGTTAATATGCACAGTGCGATGCGACTCTGGCCACACTAGAATGGTCGCCTGGCCCTTAACGAAATATGTCTTATCATTTTGATCTGTTCCGTTAGAAAAATTCCAATGGATGTGACTACATCATCCCCCACCAATAACTTTTATTATTATTGGCGAATTCTTTCAATAAATGGAAGACGGTAAGCAAATAACCAAATCAAGTTTTCTTTGAGTTCTTCTTGTTGTTCCAATAGGCTTTCATTCTTTCCGAGAAAGCTTGTTTGCGTTCTTCCGACCACTTTGGTCTGTATTGTTTTTGTTTTGGTTGCTCAGTTATAACTTCCCATTTGTCTACTTTGTGTCTGAAGGTGTCTCTTTCTAAGATGTCTGTTGCTTCTATGCCTGCACTTTTAAGATCCTTCCGAATTTCATTCAGCCAAGTAGAGGTGGACAAAGTGATTCACTAAAAGAGCGATGTTCATTTAAACTTTTTTTTTTTTGGTCTCACCCCTCAGAATCCGGTTTCACCCCCACTTTTCGATGAAAATACCCCCCTTAAATCGACTTTGATGCAATTAGTAGACCTTTTTTTAGCTCAACAGTCCACCAAGCCCACGTGAACAAGATCTTCTTGATCTTCAGAATTAGCCAACTCACCTAAAAGAACTACCGTCACTTTTTAGTGAGCGACTGCTCACTCGCTCTTTTAAAAGAATTGCTCGAAAGAACTGATTCACTCGTGAACGACCCATCTCTACAGCCAAGGTGTTGGATTTTTAAGTGAACTTACATAATCTATTATCTTTTTTGTCAATCGACTATCTGTTAATCTCTTAAGGTGAGCAAAGAATTTCTTCGCCTTTTCTTGATGTTAATTTCGATGTATGCAAACTTTTCTGTTGTTTTGATTGATTGTAGTCTGTAACCATCTTTAGTGAGTCTTGCTCCTAGAATTTTTCTGATTTTTCTCTCTACTTTTTTAATTTCTTCAAAGTCATGTTTTCTGATAAATGTTAATGTTTCACTTGCATAGAGAACTGTTGGTTTTATGACTGTGTTGTAATGCTGAATGTTCGTCTGTCTTGACATAGATTTTTTGTTGTAGAGATTTTGGACTAACCCTAATGCTTTTTTTACTGTTTGGAGGCGATTTTGCTGTGAGATTATTATTATTATCATTATTATTTTTGATTAATTATAAATGTCATTAATAATTTTACTAACATTTGTAAATTGCTTGTATTTGTGTCGAGTTTCCACAAGGTGTAGGTTGTGCAGTCTGTGGGTAGCGTAATATAATCGACGATTAGCGTTGTAGAATCATTGGTTCGCGACAGCTGATCATGCTGCGTTTTTCGCTGGGCGCGACGCGAGTTTAAGTATGAAGTAGTGTGTTGGGCGCCTTACTGTAAGCATTGTATGAGCGCGAGTTGGAGAAATGTCAATTGAAATTTCTATTTTGATATGGAGTTTGTAGAAGCCTGTAGCAGTGTATCGAGGGCGTGTAAATGTTTATGCAAGTAACTGCGAATAAATCTAGTGGTAATAACATTGTGGTTGGCCATGATTCACAGTTGTTGCATATATGTTTATGAATTAAACTCCGTCTGTTAACAACTGTTTTTTATTAATGTTTCTTTCACCAGACGCGTTTCGCCCTATTGGAGTAAGGCATCATCAGTTGTTGCTATAAACATATATACATATTGTTTAAACTATTTCTGTATACATGATTAAATATTACATATATATTCATCCTATAAACAACATTGTAGGATGAATACATATATAATATTTAATCCTATTTTCATCCTGGACCAAGTTGCATTTCGACGTAACCACAAACTCCGCTGATATTGCCAATGAGTGAAATACAGTAATTGTAAGGATATTGGTAGAAGAATGAGGAGCTCTGCATGGAAAGGAAGATATTATTATTAATTTAAACTCGATGGAACTAACGTTCCGGTGACAATTCCCCTATTCCTAATAATTCCTTTTATTTTTGTTTTTAAATTAACTTTATTTCTCCTATTCATCTAATAATTCCTTTTCTTATAATAATATGACAATAATCACTACCGGGCACCCGTTTTAAGGCATAAGGAAAAGGGGAATCCTCTTTTTCAGGTAACGGACTGAGGGATTCCAACCAAACGTGGTGCGTGAGCGCATTATGCTCTGGCCTCGCATTCGGGAGGACGTGGGTTCGAATCCCCGTCCGGGCATCCAGATTTGAATTTTCCAAGCTTTCCCAAAATCACCTCGAGGTGAATGCCGGGATGCTTCCTTCAAAAAAATCCATGGCCAAATTCCTTCCGTTTCCTTGCCCCCATTCTTTCCAGGCTTTAATGACCTCGACGTCGACGAGGCGTAAAGCCATAAGCAAAGAAAAATCGGTATTCAAATAAATTAGGAAGTCACGTGCTAAATAGTTTCCCCAAAACACTGAAAGAGTTAAAACTAAAATTTTCAAAGGACAATAGTGGGACCGAGCGCGGTGGTGTAACGGTTAGCTTTCTGGCCTCGCATTCGGGAGGACGGCGGTTCGAATCCCGTCCGAGCATCCAGATTTTCCATGGTTTCCCCAAATCACTCCAGGTAAAATGCCGGGATGCTTCCTTCAAAAGGCCATGGCCGAATTCCTTCCCATTCCTTTGCCCCCCCCCATCCTTTCCCGTCTCTAAAGACCTCGCTGTTAAGAGACGTTAAGTAGTTAAAAAAAAAACAATAGGTGGGTGGGTAGTTAAATTACACTGAAAGAATTTAAGATAAAAATTAATAGCAAAAAGAACGGGGTGTGTAAGGAAATTGTCACCGGAGCATGCGCTCCATCGCATTTAAATTAGATTAGTAAATTAAGGAATTTGAGCCTTTTCCTACCACCTGCCCAATGTATCCTGCACAGTTGAGTTACCTATCAAATGCCATACCAACATATTTACTTTTGCAGTCGTCAACAAACATTTCATTTCCCACCCTGTAGTTATATATAACCTTTAGTTTAATTTAATTGAATTGCAATGGAGCACAGGCTCCGGTGGCAATTTCCCTACACCCGTATCCTGCACCCACCTACATTTGCCCTCTACAAATTTTATCTTTAAATTCTTTCAACGTTTTCGGTAAATTATTCATCATTTCTCTTGGTAAATCATTCCAATCCCTGACACCCTTACCTATAAAAGAGAATCTTCCAACACCCTTGTACCTGATTTTTTATCTACGTACCTAATAAGTTGACTCTCCTTGGCATTTATCTTTATTTCATGTTGACCTACTCGGTCCAGGTCACGCAAGGCTGATCGTATAGAAGCACGCGATTCATCGGAACTGCATCCAGGTAAACACACAGAAGATTGCGTATCGGACGCTTTAAAAATACACAGCGGCTGAAAAATTGTGGGTAGTGCACCTTGCTAGGTGAACAGGCGGCGCTATTTCTGTTTCACAAGGACTGACTACTCTGTAAGGAGGATCGATCGAGGCCTTGCAGACTAAAAGTAGCAGCACAGACCTGCAGCCACACTCGTCATTCTAACGGTGATAGCTGCATCGCCACCTAATGAGACTATTGCAGTGGTGTGCCAAACACTACTGGAGTTCTCTATTCTGTAGTGATCTAGGCGATCACTTGCCCAAATACTTCGAATTAATTTCTCAAATCGGTATCCAGGGTGGGCGAGCATGAAAATGTTAAGCAATAGAGCTATGACCTGGGAAGTAGCACGCTTGTCAGCAAGCCAGTTGCTAAGCGCTTGTCTTTACTGCAAGCTGTTACTATGACTTCATACAGCAGGTTAGCGAGGAGTATTGCCCTCTCCACACAGTGATGATAGGAAGGGGGAGTAACTATTTAAACCCTGGGAGCAGGGGTCTGTGAGTCTGTCTACGAAAGTCTTTCAACGAACCACATCGACGCCGAGGGCGTCGTCGCCGGCGCCGCCGGGGCGGCGGTAGCAGAGAAGAAGATGGCTGTCGTCTACTACTAAGGTGGGCTCTGCTGCGATAGCTGGTGTGGATAGTCAGAGGGGCATATTCATGTGGACAGTTAAAGAGTAAATCATTTGGTCATATCCATATGGGCATAATCTTGTAGAGTTCTTATCAATATTCCAGTTAGTTTGGGCTGCGAGGCGCCCATAAGTTACATGCTCGCCCCGTCCTTGGCTGTATCTCTAATGCTTTGTTACAACTCCAATTAGACCATGTAAATGTTCACATATGCCATCAGTCATTGCTCATGTAAATAAATATGTAAATATGTGATTGCCGTTTACCGTAATTTATCCTAGCTTCCTCAGCCATTCCACTGTTATTATCTGAATGTACTGAGCATAATAACCTGTCAGGTGTTGCAGTAGGAACCTATGACGAATATTCATATCAGAACTATGGTCGATCTCCTATGGTCGACCCTTATCCACGGCTCCAGTGGAAGTTACCCTGTCTGGTCTTATCACTAAGCTTTCAGGGTCACTACAATTCTGTTTGGTGCCTCATATACTTTAAATATTATTTATTCACGTTTATTGCTTTCGTCAGGGATACGTATCTTCAATAAGCTTCCAACACATATTAAATGTCTAGCAGATGATAAGAATAAATTCAGGAAAAAATTAAAATAATTTTTAATTCACAATTCCTTCTACACTGTCGCAGAATTTATTTCTATGGTATCTACTAAATAACTGCCAGTAGCTTGTGTAAATGTAGATTACGTAATTAATTTACCATGTATGCTATGACTATACATCTCCTGGTGTATGTATTATTTTGTTATGCAATTGTTTACTGTACCATGTAAGCTTTGACTGTGCATCTACTGGTGTATGTATTATTTTGCTATGCAATTGTTTTTCTGCAAATTTACAACTTTCCACATTCCACAGAGCCAGTTTCTTATATTGGGATCAATGGAAAATGAAAGTATTGTATTGTATAGTTGTGAACTGATTGTGCATAAATGTCTTATAAAAGTCCTTACACTAAATATCGGAAAGTTATCTACGCATGTAAAATAATGGAAAAAAATACCCCAGATTAACTTTAAGGTTCTAGACTATGATGTACATAGGAAAAAAAATTAATTAAAAATGTTTATAATTCTGTTTTTAGTTATCATAGTGAATATTTTTCATGTTAACAGAAATAAAATGTACTCATACAAGATCGCAAACGCTCTGAAGACACTTTTTTTCGATTTAAAATGGGTTTTTAACTGGAATTTCAAATCTTAATGCAGTCGAGTGGGTATTATTGTCAGTAGGTTGGATGGTAAAGAAATTTAAAGTGGAAAAGTTACAGTTGAGAAAGATGCAACACGTCGAATGACATACAACAGTGGTTGCCAATTACTTTTTCCCGAGTACCACTTCAGGAAGAGATCAACCTCGCATACCCCTTATAGCTAAAATGATAAACAAAAAATGAAACAGGTTTTTCGAGATTTGTTAAATTTTAATCCAATATCAAACGTCACAAAAATCAATAAAGGTCCAAAATTGTTACTATACACCTCTGGCACAGCTTGCCGTGTAATGTGAAGTACACCAGAACGCGTCCGTGATTCGAATTCCACGTTAAACTGTAGGTCCCCTGTACCCGGTAGGACAGCAGTGTTAGGTTAGGTAAGGGGGCTAGAAACTAGCCGTCCTACCTCTGATACCAGTGTTATGATGCTTCCTTCGGATGGTCCAACCAACCTTCGGGTTTTTATACGACCAATCAACTTTATGTAGTACGATACACTATTTCGCGACCATACTACATGTTTGCGTCTGCCTCTCTCACTGCGAGACCGGCTACTACTGACTACTGTGTGGTTGAGAATCCCTTCTCGCTGTCGAGCAGGGTACGGCTACCGACCCAGCTGATCTCGCCTGTATGTGACCTCCTGCTGCCTCCCCCACAGCTGAGTGGCTCTAGCTCTCATAAAATTTATTTTTACGTTAACTAAACAAAATAACCCACTAGTGAAACCTCAGGCACAAAATTATACATAATTTTACATTGATCTTATACATACATCTACATAACATGTTCGCGTTACCGTATGTGTGGATGGCTATAATGATGTGTGAGTGTTATTTGTGTTGTTAGTGAGAAATAAAATAACCGAGAGGATGTACATGATGCCGGACCATTCAGTTCTACTATTCCGAATGGCACGATAGGGCCGCAGAATCTAACGTTCTAATCCGAAAGACGAGTAATTATCAACCTTGTCCAATGTTCTCTCTTCATACGAACTGCTTAGGTGTCTGAGATTTAACCAAGGGCTTTTGTAAACAATCTGGATACTAGGAATCACACCTGACACCTCTGATAGCCTGCAGACCAAGTCAGAAATCATGATAACTCCTTCCGATTGTCGTCTCATAATTTGTTAATTGATATTTTACAATTCTCGGCTCCGTCATAATTAATAATATTATCACAAAAATCTTGGAAAACAGTTTATGTCGTAACTAGACTGCTTAGAAAAACAGTTTATGTTATAACTGAACAAGACTACTTACACGTCGATCACGAAAACATCTTTTGCTCTTCCATCAACCTGAATTTACTGTTTTATTTCAGCATTCATCTGTTTTATTCACCGCAAACTTCGGTGTTGTAGTACTTTTGTTTAAATTCGTAAAACTTGTTGCACTGCCCCTGATTGGTCTCCAGTTTCAAATAAATGTGATGCAACAGCAAACTTTGAAGTAATTGAAAGCAGTAAAAACAGAACCACAATAACAATCCACGACAATGGAAGTTCAAAAAGTGTTGTTCCTGGCAGACATAGAACAGTGTACCAAGATAATAATTAATCAAGTATACAAATATGTCGCGTTGGAACCGGGACAGGTGTGAATTCGAAGGTTACTTGTCAATGAACACAGCACTTAAACTGAGAACAGGTTTATTGAGAACTCAAACATACACGCAGCACTGACTGCCTCTTGGGCAGAATGCTCTTCTATTTATACACAGATAGAACGTACTAGAGATTACAAGAGTAGTTAACAAATGAAATGTGTAGAAGTTACAAGTGACCTTAGGAAACATGTAGAATCTTCTGGAAATAATAAACAGAATTAAATAATTTTTGTCAGTGGGCGGGATTGAACCGGCGACCTTCGGTACCGCAATTCGTGACGCTACCCGCTGCGCCATGCTGGCAGACGGTACACTGGCGTTCATGCGGCATTGCTCCCTCTCCTGAGGAAAACAGCGTCCCGCTGTTAGATTTCTTTTGGGGCACGCTGAAGTGTCCTGGATCTTGATCTTGTCGTGGGTCCTCTGTATGGCAGTTCTGGAGGGCCCCTCCTGTTTGTACTATTATCTTCCTGTCCGACTTCCTCAGTATCCAAACCGTCCTCAGAGTCCTTGAACAAGAAGCTGGTTGTGCCTAGCTGCTCGTCAGGATTGTAGTAAGGCTTCATGCGGAGGACGTGAACAATGTCCCTTCGCTTTCGTCGTTTCGAAGACGGCTCATAATCCTCGACTTCGTATGTGACGTCTGACCGGCGGCGTATGACACGATACGGACCAAAGTACCGCTTCAGTAACTTTTCTGATAGCCCAACCTTCCGGACAGGGGTAAAAATCCATACGAGATCTCCTGGGTTGTACGCAACAGGTCGGTGCTTGCCGTCATACCGCTGACGGTCCCTCTCCTGGGTGGCCAGTGTTCGTATGCGAGCCAGCTGTCTTGCTTCTTCGACCCTGGTAATGAGCTGTTTTATATAGTCATCCTGAGTGTCGTCCGGCTGGAATGGGAACAGCGTATCCATTGTGGTCTCAGCTTCACGGCCATGGAGCAGAAAAAACGGAGTGAAGCCTGTCGTATCTTGCCTTGCTGTATTATAAGCAAATGTGACCACTGGCAGTATTGTATCCCAATCCTTCTGCTCAACATCCACATACATCGACAGCATATCGGCTAATGTCTTGTTGAAGCGTTCTGTGAGACCGTTTGTCTGAGGGTGGTATGCAGTTGTCATCCTGTGGACAACGTCGCATCTTGACATGACCTCTGATACTAGTCTTGACTGGAATACCTTTCCACGATCGGATATCATCACACGTGGTGCTCCATGCTTCAAAATAATGTCTTCTACTAGAAATTTTGCAACCTCTGGAGCTTCTGCAGTCGGCACAGGTTTGGTGACAGCGTAGCGCGTGAGGTAGTCGGTGCAGACTATTATCCATCGGTTACCGGTTGTCGACTTCGGGAACCTCCCCAAAAGGTCGATCCCAATTCGGTGGAATGGAACTGCTGCAGGTGGAATTGGTACTAGATGACCTGGAGGTAATTGCGGCACATGTTTCCGTCGCTGGCACTCTTTACAGTGACTCACATAATGCTTGACAGATCGGTAGAGACCCTTCCAGTAATACCTGCGTCTGATTCGGTCCAGGGTCTTCACAAATCCCAGATGACCGGATATTGGAGCGTCGTGGAAATACTTGAGAATAGCTGGCTGGAGATGAGCTGGAACGACCAGAAGCCACTTGGGGCCTAGTGGATCGTAGTTGTTCTTATACAATGTCCCATCTATCAATTGAAACCCTCCTTTGGCCGGTTCTCCTTTCTCCAAGGCGTCTATGGTTCTTAATAACTCTGAATCTTCCCTCTGTTCAGCTGCAACGTCACCTAATTCAGCGAGGGCTGAAATTCCATTCATGCTGTTGTGTTCTATTAAAGGATTCCTTGAAAGGCTGTCGGCATCCTTGTGTTTGCGTCCGTTTTTGAATACCACCGTGACGTCGTACTCTTGAAGTCTAAGTGCCCATCTTGCTAGTCGACCTGATGGATCCTTCAAGCTGGTTAGCCAACATAAAGAATGGTGGTCTGTCACGACGGTGAAAGGTTTGCCGAATAAATACGGACGAAACTTGTTGATAGCCCAGACAACTGCGAGGCATTCTTTCTCGGTTGTAGAGTAGTTTATCTCGGGCTTAGAGAATACTCTTGATGCATAGGCTATCACCTTCTCAGCACCTTCCTGAATTTGCACAAGCACTGCACCGATCCCATAACCGCTGGCGTCAGTGTGAAGTTCAGTTTCTGCATTCTCGTCGTATAAGGCTAGAACTGGTGCGGAAGTTAGAGCCTCCTTAAGTGCCTGGAAAGATCTTTCTTTAGTTTCATCCCAGTAAAACTTGGCGTCTCCCTGCAAAAGTTCTTGCAGTGGACGTGCCATGTTACAGAATCCTTTTATGAAACGCCGGAAGTATGAGCACAGCCCAAGAAAGCTTCTCACATCACGAATGTGCTGAGGAGTTGGAAATTCCATGACTGCCCTTACTTTATCTGGATCAGCGCGGACGCCATCTCCGTTGACCAGGTGCCCCAGGATTTTTATCTCTCTGGCGACGAAGAGGCACTTCTTCGGATTGAGGCGGAGTCCTGCAGTCTGAACACACTTCAGCACCGTTGACAGGCGACTCAGATGTTCTTCAAATGTTTTCGAGAAAACAACAATGTCATCTAAATAACAAAGACACGTCGTCCACTTAAGGTGTCGAAGTAAGTTGTCCATCATGCGTTCGAATGTGGCCGGAGCGTTGCATAATCCGAATGGCATTACTTTGAATTCATAGAGGCCATCAGGTGTAATAAAAGCCGTCTTTTCTCTGTCAGCTTCGTCAACCTCGATTTGCCAGTAGCCTGTCTGCATGTCCATGGTTGAGAAGTATGTAGCTCCTTTCAAGCAGTCTAAGGCGTCGTCGATGCGCGGCAGTGGGTAGACATCTTTCTTTGTGATTTTGTTCAGCCGCCGATAGTCGACACAGAATCGCCACGTACCATCCTTCTTCTTTACGAGGACCACCGGAGATGACCAAGGACTCTCCGAAGGTTGAATAATGTCATTATGCAACATCTTCTCCACTTCCTCTCGAATTATTCGCCTTTCGACTGGTGACAATCGGTACGAGCGCTGGCTAATGGGCGGATGATCCCCAGTATTGATACGATGCTTTATCGTGGGCCGTTTCGTCTGACCTTTTTTTTGCTGGGGTGTGAATACACCAGAGAATTGGCGTAGTATAGCTAACACCCGGTGGTGTTGTTCCTTGGTCAGGCCGGACCCTATTGGCAGTTCCATAGTTGTTTCCTCCAGCGTGTTGTCGGTACTAGTAACAGAGCATGGATCTTCGTTAATGACGTTGAGCTCGCCCTCCTGGACTGGTTCAGCTGTCCCTATGCACATTCCCTTGGGGATAATTTGTGACTGCTCGTGACAGTTGGTGATCCAAATGTCTCCTCGACCACCGATAATGCTTATGATAGCCGCTGGTATGTAGATTTCTTTCGTGAGCCTAATAAACTTTCTACTATCGACAAGCACTTCAAGGTTGCGGTCGTCCGTGTTTTTGACTGGGACTCTTCTCATTGCGAACGGCGGGATTGTCACGTTGTCAACGGCGAATAACTTCCCAGAAGATTCTGTGTTACGTGTACCCGTCGCAACGACTTCTTCAATTTGCAGCTCAGACGTTCCACAGTCAATGACAGCTTGGGATGCCTTAAGGAAGTCCCATCCAAGGATGACATTATGACTACATTCTGTTAAAATGACAAATTCAACTGGCTGGGTCCTGTTGTTGATGGTTATTCTCGCGACACAAGCTCCAGCTGGCTGGACGTACTTTCCATTTGCGACCTTTAGCACAGTTGCCCCCGTATCACGGAACATTGTCTTCTTTAGTGTGCGACGATAATTGTCCGACAATACGGAGAAAGAAGCTCCTGAATCAACCAGCGCCCGGACAGGTTGGCCGTCGATTATAACGTTGATGAGATTTCCCGACATCTTAGTGACTGTCATCCATGGAGGATTTTCATCTGCGGCGGCCTCACCTCCGTAGATGGTCGCCTTGCTTAGTTTTCCTGCGTGCGGCGGCTAGGGGAGCGGCTGGTAGCTCTGTCCGGCGACGATGAACGGCAGCGGCGCGTCGGGGATCGACCTCGTCTAGGGTACGGCGATGGGCTTCTTCCCGTAGGTCGACCGAACTCGTCAGCGGGTGGCTGCCTGGGGTAGAACTGTTCTGATGGCGGACGTCTTGCGGCAAAATAATCGTCAAATACTCGTCTTCTCTCTCTGCAGTAGCGTATGACATGTCCAGGGCGCCCACAGTGGAAACATACTGGCGCGTTGTCTTCTGTCCTCCAGACGTCCGTTCGTCTGCGGGACGTCATAGGTGCCGGAGGATTTGGTTGTGGCCGTGTCGGCCGGTTCCTAGGCTGCCGTTTGGCAGCTGCAGCATACGTCATATCAGGGCGAGGCCATTCTTCACGTCGAGTGCGATTGGCTCGGCAGACAGGAGCTATTGTCTGAAATACCTCTTTTTCCGCCGCGTCGGCTCCTTCATGACCCACTGGGCTTACATCCATGGCCATGATCTGATGCTCACTCGGTTCAAGAGTCCCAGCTGCCATGAACTGTTGTAATTCTTCTCTCACAATTTGTCGTATGAGAGACGCAAAGTCGTGCTGGTCTTCCACAACTGCCATAGGGACTACGTTGGGAAGTCTGTCATACTTCTTTCGCCCAACCCTCCTTTGTTGCATCTCCTCAATCCGCTGGCACCACTTGATGAACTCTTCGTCGTAGCGACGTCTTTTATCAGAAGGAGCCTTTGGTACATGTCTTCGCATATAGCCTTTTCATTAGGTGACCGTGATTCTTGTCGGCTTCAGTGCATATTCGGGTTGTGACTACGTTGCATAGGGGCCAATAACATCAACTGTATGTAGATTGCGTCGGCTCCCCATGTCGTTGGGCCCGGTTCTTCAGTTGTTCTTCCGCCGAGCGGATTTGTCGCTGGTGGTCCCCAAACGTTTTCTTAAGTTCCGTCTGGAACATTTCCCAGTTATTCAGTTTTTCTTCGTTGTTCTCGAACCACTGCTGGGCGGTTCCGTCCAGATAGAAATAAACATTTGCCAAGCACATGGTATGATCCCACCTGTTGTACTTGGCGACTCGGTCGAACCCTTTTAGCCATTTGTTAGGATCCTGTCCAGCGTCTCCAGAGAACACCGATGGGTGTCGAATGTGCAGCTGGCTTGCCGCCATGGGTTTCCTAATGACGCGGACTTTCGGAAGGACGTACTGAGTATATCCTTTGTAGTCCGGTTCCAGTCCGTGTAGGCGGCGACTTTTACGTTGCCTAATCGGAGCCACGACGATGCAGCTGTTGCACAGGGTACCCGGCGTCTCCACCAAACTATGTCGCGTTGGAACCGGGCAGGTGTGAATTCGAAGGTTACTTGTCAATGAACACAGCACTTAAACTGAGAACAGGTTTATTGAGAACTCAAACATACACGCAGCACTGACTGCCTCTTGGGCAGAATGCTCTTCTATTTATACACAGATAGAACGTACTAGAGATTACAAGAGTAGTTAACAAATGAAATGTGTAGAAGTTACAAGTGACCTTAGGAAACATGTAGAATCTTCTGGAAATAATAAACAGAATTAAATAATTTTTGTCAGTGGGCGGGATTGAACCGGCGACCTTCGGTACCGCAATTCGTGACGCTACCCGCTGCGCCATGCTGGCAGACGGTACACTGGCGTTCATGCGGCAATATGTATTGTTTGTATTAAAGACCCATGGTCAAAAAGTCAACGATGATCACATTATAACTGCTAATATTGTTTTCAAAGAGCTTTTGTAAAGTAAAGAAGATTGAAAAAATGACTTCTGACAAGCCAACATTTTTAAAAAAATATTACTTTTTAAATGTTTTACAATTAAACATGTAGTATTTAATGATAACGACTTTTTTGGTAAAAGTGATATTTATTACTAATCATCAAAATAAAATACCTTTCATTAATAAATATTTGCATTTACTTATTTCCTCATTATTATATTACCATTCAGTGACTGACCACGATACTGTGCGAATATTCACATGGGTCAATTAGTATACAGAATTCTTCATTTAAATATACAAGAGTTCCATGTCATAACCAAAGAGAAACTACAGTAGGCTTCTGGTACCTGAAACATCTACGAGATGGCATTAGAGCAGTTTTCGAGATGCCAAACACAAAAATGTTCGTTTTTTTTTAAAAAAAATTCGCGTAGGACACCTATTTAGATAAACTTAAAAAGCAAAACGTTATCTAAATATGTAGTTTCATCCAAATCATTAGAGCCTTTTCTGAAATATCAAATATTCATATATAAACAAGTATTGCTAGTTTAAAGATAATCCTGGAAGCTAAATTAATTCTTTAGGCAACTGGATTCGTTTATCCATAGCAAATATTAGTACGTAACAGTAAGGCCAATTTTATTTTACATTACTTAAGTATTAAATTTCAAAGAGTTGAAAATTGTTTTTGTAAGGGGGCAACCATTAAGTACGTGAGCTGTTTTTACGTAAATCTGGACCTCTCCCATCTTGGTGAGTATTGTTGATAGACATGGGTGTATCTCCCCCCCCCACCACCTAACGAGAGATCGACCTCGTGATTGTGGAGACTATTTTTTAGCTTTACTGTTCTTTGAAGGGCGGCAATCTGAAATGAAATGTTGACATGAGATTTCTGTCGACTCGACCTTTTCCTCCCTTCCTTAGTGAAATTTGAGATCACGTAATTAATGGACGCGCTCCCTAACAAAACTCGTGCTCTTAACAACACTTCTGGTACCAACAGTTTCGAATATAAGATGTTTTATGCCAGTTCGCGGCTGAACAGCGTGTATTATTAATCAACTCATCTGTTTGAAAACACTTTTAATTTTTTCCGGGGATCTAACGTCCTTTCGACATAAAGGTTGTTGAAAACAATTTATCGTCAGTGGTGGTATGGATGGGTTCTACATGATGCTAAGAACATCGTAACATTACGCTTGCTCGCTGAGATTACTTCCTTTTACGGTCGCTGTTACTAACGCTCCTGTTACTTTCCTGTAGCATAACTGTTACGTTATTTATCTGTTCTCCAGGCACTCGACAGAGGACGCGTTGTGTTCGTAGAGATTGATTGTGTGTTATCTCTGGTTGCGTCGGCTCAAGAGGATAACGTTTTCAGCGTAGCTCAGCATAACATTCATATCTAGCAGACTCCTCCCACTGAAAGTGGTTCAACGGTAGCGGCAGCGACCAGACTAGTTAATTAATAGGAATATTTCTGCATCTCAGATTCGTGGATATTGTGCCACGCTTGATAACCGAGCGAAAAGATCAGAAATAAAATTACTTAAAGCGTCTTAAGTGACATGAAAGTACGAAACAGATATTCAACTACTCTTAATACTAAAAGTCAGTTTGTACGTAACAATTAAAGAAGAGGCTTCACAAATAACGACAGAACAAATAGCGTAATTAACTTCTGAGAAAAGAGAAAACAAGACTAGCGGCGAAATTGTAGAATTAATTACTAAGCGAATTAAAAATTATAACATTGAGACGACTCGTAAAAACATCAAAGAATCATTAGGCGAAGAATATAACTGATAAGTGAATTAACAAAATACGATTTGTAATATCACAACACGACATTAAATCTGAGATGAAACATTTTAGCGCTAAAAATAATGAAAGATTAAATTGGAATATTTCTTAAAACATTACAGTAAGGGGGGGGGGGGAATTGAGTAAGGAGAGAAAACACATTCGGAAAATAACAGACTAAGCTTAATAACTTTGTACACTGTTGGAGGACACAATTACCTGGTTAATTAACAGATTGTTGGGAAATTTATGTCGAAGGAGCGCGATAGGCAATAAGGGGACATCCATTAATTACGTGAGTTGAAATAGGGGAGGTTCCGGCGAAATCTCACAGATCACCAGGGGGGGAGGGGGAGGGGGGGAGGGGGGCCTACGGAAATCTCACGTAAGATTTTGCCAGATCTCACGAAATCTCATCAGGGCGGAGGGGGGGGGGGTCCAGAAAATCCGGAAAAACACCTCACGTAATTTGTGGATGCCCCAAACACGAGAATTTATTATTAATTTTGACTGCAATTGAGCTAACGCTCTGGTGGGAATTCTCCTCTAATTACCCCTTTAAATATTATTTTAAAATTTTCTTTTATAATTGGAGTGTTAAATTCCTCCCCCATTTACTTTTCCAATTTACAAATTTTAATTTTAAATCCTTAATTTTTTTAGTCTTAAAAAAATAATACTCATATACCTAGGATTGCCGAAATATCCTGCCGTAAACATATTGAGTGCGAGAAATAATAAATTCACATAAGATTTACTAATTAATTAATTAATTGAAAATGTTAGTAATTATTTTTTTATTTTTTTTTTATTAAAATTATTTTATTATTGTTATCGGGGACGAGAATTCCGTATTTACAAAGTTTCAGGTCAGGTTGAAACCGGTGAAACATCGTTTCCAAGAATTTCAACTTACAATACAAGTAAAAGAGCGGTAAAAACTTGCCTGTTTTACCGCTTGCTGGGTCAGATTGGGTCCATTCAAGGTAGGTCTTCCTGGAAACATTGTCAGAGAGCGCGGTAGGGAAACAATATATTTACAGTTAAGTGAGGTTAAAAAACAAGTCTTTGGGACGTCTCTAGATTTTACGATGCTCAATTGACGATCATATTGCCGTACTTGTATCATTCATTTTCATTATATTAATTTGATATTTGTACTGACTAAAGTCAAGAAAGAGCTTCATACAGTCAACTACAGCCATAGCATTTTCACCCGGAGCTCGTAGTGTAGAACTATGACAAAATTCGCTACCATAAGGGCATTGGAGAATGTCAACGAGGCACCGATCGCGGGGTGTAATCAGCCATATGCTACATCAGGGGTGGCCAACCTGCGGCCCGCGGGCCACAGCCCACCTAGAATATTTTCCGGCCCGCGAGATTCATCACACGTTTACAAAATATTTTTACTATTTTATTTTTATTGTTATATATTTCTTTACAATGTGCGTTTAGTATCTTATCATTATATTATCAATATTTAAATGTAAAAATAACATATAACACAATAATAACTCATGTTTCAATTTTTCATCCAAAAAAATGTCTCTAGTGTGGATATATAATTTTATATGCGGCCCGCGGAGTTATGATGTACTTCCAAAGTGGCCCGCGAGATCATTTGGGTTAGCCACCCCTGTGCTACATGGCAGGCACAAAATGGCTGGGAACTGAAGTTTCCCGATGCAGATCCAACATCAAGAAATTGGGTTTCACTACTGCTGCAAACGAATTAGTGAATGTGGTGAGCTGCAGGACCACAACATCTTATGGTATGCAGGAATCTTCCTGAAAACCGGCACTAGCGACTGAATACCTTTTAGTACAAATGAGAAGGCCATCAGGATTGCAGAATTAAAGTAGTTAATTTATTTGTTTGTTTCAGCATGTAAGTTATGCCCTAGACACGTGAAGTAAATAAATAAATTATTTTAGTTAGTTCTCATTGTATATTTTGGATCAGAGTATGATCTTCAGAAGAATCGGTAAGCTATTAATTTGGCGAGGCTAAACTGCTGAATGTGACTTGCTGTGTGAAGAAACTCTTAAAAGGTAGAAAACCAAAGTGTTTTTTTATTTTTCATTTTTCACCTCTGCTCCAATTTATTGTTCTATTATATCGTGCTTTGTTCAAATAATTGTGGCACTCTATAGTCAGGACAATATAAGACGAATACAACAATTAATTAATACCACCCATACGCGAGGTAGGATTCGAAACGGAGACCCCTGCGCTGCCAGACCCGGCAACCAAAGGGTCAGCAAATTCGGTAGCAAAGGAGGTGAAAGTGAAAATGGGAGGGCCACAGGGTATTTATCGTTTTGGGACCATTGCTCTTTATTATGTTAATGACAGATAAGCACTAATGACCTCGCTGTCGATGCGGCCTAAAGCCCCGAAAAGCTATGTTTGTGGTTTAGTATCATAATTTGTTTGCTAGTGACAAACAGGACAGTGAACAGTTACAGGGTGATCTGAACATGATATTTAACTGGATAGATCAACATGAAATGCTTATTGGGACACACATAAAAATTAAAAGATTTTTTATGCTTATAGAATGGGGCAGGATTTTTTTGTGAAGACCCTTAAAAATAATTTTAAAACATCGTTCCATAACATTTAATAGTAAACTCAATGGCAGAACATCTACATATATACTCTGCAATTCATAAAACTGTGGGTGGCAGAGGGGTTCAGCACCAAACCTAATCTCTTTGTTGTGCATTCCAATCCCTAATGGTACGAGGGAAAGAAGAATTCATAAGAATCAGTGCGGCACCTTATTTCTTAATTTTATCTTTGTTATTCCGACCCCAAATAGGTTAGTGGACGAAGTATTTCACTACACTCGTAAGTGAAAGTGGGAGTACACATGTTCCAATAAGTTTATACGAAACGTGCGTTGTCTATCTACCAGAGACTCCCAGCCTAGTCAACTAATCAGTTCTGTAACGCTTTCATAAGAAACTGTAGCAAGCGGTCACGAATCGAGCAGCTCTTCTCTATACTTTCTCTATACTCTCAATCAACCGCTTACGAAACGGATCCCAGATGGCAAACAGTAGTCCCAAATGTGGACGCACAAGAGATTTGTACGCTATCTCCTTTGTTTGTTCATTACAATTTTTCAAGATTCGACGAGGAACCGTTAGCTAGAATTAGCTCTACCTACTAACGTATTAATATTTAAGTCCCATTTCATGTTCCTTTGTACTGTACTCCCAAATATTTCATAGAATCGACCATATCAATAACTGAACTGTTTACCTAGTATTTCTGAACAATCGGATTCTTTTGTTAGTTAGCTCATTGTCTTGCACTTTTTACAATTTAGTGTGAGTTGCCACTAGCGCACCATGCCAAAATAATATCCAGATCACGCTGAATTTCTAAGCAATGGCAAATTCCTCTTCCCTATAAATAACCGCGTCGTCAGCAAACAATCTAAAAATGTTTTTCACTTTGTCTCCGAGATCGTTTATAAAAATTAAGAAAAGAAGTGGTCCTATAACACTTCCTTGAGGTACACCCGATGTAACATCTAGATTAGAAGAACTTTCTCCTTCAACGACAACATACTGCGACCGACCAGTTAGAAATCCTTACATTCACAAAGCTGATCCGATATACCGTACGCTCGAAGCTTCCTAAAAGGCGGTTGTGTGGCACAGAGTCAAAGGCTTTCTGAAAATCTAAAAAAAAATGTATCTACTTGTGAACCTGCATCAATAACTTTCATTACGTCGTGCGTAAATAGGGCCAGCTGTGTTTCAAATGACCTTTTCTTCCGAAATCCGTGTTGATTTTTTGTAAGCAAATTATTTTCATCTAGAAAATTCATAATGTTCGAGCATATAATATGCTCCATAACTCTACTACAAACAGATGTTATAGATATGGGACGGTAGTTTCCAGGATCGCTTCGATCACCTTCATATTCGAAAAGGAGGTAGGAACAGGCTTCAAACTCCCTAACTGAGGAGGGGGTGATGAGTGGATGTACTGTAGAAGCGAGGGAATTCGGTTACAAAATCTTGGTTACACCATGCTTGAATATAGTGGTGTAGTATGGGACCCACGTTTTGGGTATCAAATTGAGGAGTTGGAGGAGGTCACAAGAGCGCAGCTGGATTTGTTTCTGAAAATTGCTGACGAACACAATCAGTGACTCGTGACTGATGTAAAAGAACTGTTTTGGGAGTTAACTGGATTACAGGTTGCGGGAAAAGAGGCTACTTGGAATGAATAGGGCGGTTATATTGGCAAAATGAGACTTGAATGAATGGACAGAAGAATTAGGAATATTACTTCGAAAGTAATTTTCTTTTGAAGGTTAGGGATTCAGGGACTGGAACAAAATGGTAAAGAGGAAGGGCAGGTAGATGATGGAGTTATTATAAAGGATTTAAGTTTCAAAAAAATCATGAAATGGGAAAGTAAGCGCGTACGGAGAGATTGCCACCGGAATATATATTCCATCGCAGTTACATTAAAGGTATCAATTACTCAAAAAAAATCGTTTGCTTAGATAAAATGTTTAGCTCGAACTTTGACATATTGTAGTGATCAGTGAAAAGGAATCTTCTGGTTTCATGACCTTACCGCCAAATTAAATTGTTAAATTCTTCCGCTGCTGGAAACATGATGTTTGGCAGTTTCAACTGGCATTAAACACTGAAGGAATAAATAGATACCGGAAAGAGAGAACAGTGAAACTAAGAACAAAAAATTTTTCCTATGAAAGTAACCGCAGTTCTGTTAGGGTTGGCGCTCAGGATCAAATGACGTCAAAGACGACTGCAGAATCCAAGCCAAATGGCATATTATAGCCCGTTCAGTTACAGAGGCGGCTGAAGGTCAGTTTGCTCCATCCCCACTCCGCTGCACTTACCCCTACACGCGAAGGGGAAATTTGCCACACACCTACGGGACACAGCTATACAATCAAAGAGGTAGGAATGGGAGGGGGTGGTGAGGTGAGGAGTGGGTCAGGGGAATATGACCTTGAGCAGCCAGATCGGAGTGAACAGAATATAATGCTATGGCAAATCGGGAAAGGAGCACGCACTCTTGAATCGATTATTTCTGAAGGGGACAGAGTCCACGACACACACACACATATACATAAATAGAAAAAGGATCCCACGGAATGCGACAAAAACGCTAGGCAGAAGAGGAAACGAAATTCAAGAAACTCGAGAGAGGATACAGACATTTATTTGTTTCTATAATGGCATGATCAAAATAGTGACGGAGATTATAGGACTAAACGTAGACAAAGCAAGACAAAAGTGATTGAAATATAGCAGAAATGATAATAATGGTATATTAAAATAAAAAATCAAATGCCACAGGAAAAGTAAGTGAATTCTGATACTTAGTAAGTAAAATTACAATTTATGATCGAAGCAGGAATGATGTTGAAAGCAGAATAGCACTAAAAAAGGCCTTCGTGAAAAAGAGAAATCTTTTAGTTTCAATTATTGATCCGAACTAAGAAAGAACTTTTTAAAACTCTGTGTGAAGCATAGCACTTTATGGTAGCGACGCTTGGACCTTAAGAATACTAACTGGAAAGAAGGAAAATTGAAGATAGAGGGTAAAAATTAAGTGGACAGATAAAGTACGAAATGAACTTGTTTTGGAAATGGTGTATCATAAGTTTGTAGAAGTCTCTAACAGATACAAGTGACAGGATGGTCGGTATTACTTTGAGACATGCTGGAATTTGTTAGCAGAGCGGACAGTCGAAGATAAGAACTGCAGAGGAAGACAATTTATGAAGCAGGTAATTGGGGACGTGGGTTGTAAAGGGTATGTTGAGATGAAGACATTAGTGCAAGATACGAAGCGATGGAGGACTGAATCAAACCAGTCGAGAGAGTGATGACAGCAAAGAATGTTTTCGCTATCGGAACTGACGAGTTTGGTTTTATTATTTGCCTGTTGTTCACGGTGCACAACTTGGCGCGCCCTGTGAACTGACCGCTGTAGACGCAGCAGGTGTCAGCGAAAAGCCCGCCAAGTCATCTACTGAAGGCGATACCCAACGGAAGCTGCCACGTGACGTTCAAGGCGGGACTAGTGCTGTCCGAGCTACTGGCACCCAACAGAAGTCCCGAGATGTCTTGTCAAACCTTATTTTCGCTAATAAAAAAGTGGTTTTTCATTTGCGTGGATAGGTTGCATGTATTCCAAGAATCAATAATAAAAACGTAAATAATAACGTAAACAAGAAAACTATTAATCATAGTAAAAATCGGTGTCTCAACGATCTATAGCAATCATAGTAAATACCACAATAAGGAGCGATGCATATATTAAATCACACAAATTTCATGTTTTTTTTTTATCCTACAAATAATCATCTCCTCTCCCGATTGTGACATCACTAATTTTTCAAAATAACATATATAGAGTTCAATTCCCATGCTCCTTGTTAAATTGCTTTCATTTTTAGATTACTGGAGTAGCCGTATCTGCGTCGTGTTAATCCAGTTATAGGCCCTACAGTTTTTCTTTATTACCTCAAGTTCTTTATATAGCAGCGAAAAAATAATGTTTAGGAATGCAATCATCGAACGAATTTTAGGGCAGCTTAATTATACACATTTTTATCAAAAAAAGTATACCAACAATTTTTTGGGCCTACTTTATTTTTGTAATAGAACTGAGATCACGAAGATAATGACTCCCCTCCCACCTCCCGTTACGTTATGTCATACTTTGCGGACTCCCTGCCTTCCCTTGTAACGAATCAGCGTAATGAGGCTGCTCGCTCAATCTCAGATAGTAATATTAATTATTCATGATACTGACTTTAACAGTCTGCGTTTAAATATGTGATGGTTTGCGCGCGCAAAATGCCAGAGGATTCCTGGAGCCAGCAAGCTCACCGCTCGGAACGGTAACCACTGCCAAGAACTGCCTGGAAGTGCCTCTCAAATAGAAGATCCAGGCCAGAACAAAGCATGAAGGGAAAGGGGTCCCACCATTCTCCCATATAAGCATTAATTCTGTGTATTCCCTAAAGATCCATGTGTTAGAGTGAAGTCGGTTGTAGATATTTATCCTTGACTCCAGCGACAACGGCACACCTGGGCCAGGAAATTTCCCATTGCGGAAGAGAGAGAGAGAAACAATACAATGGGACTCGAAGGAAGGGCGTTTTTCCATAGGTAAAGTGCCTTGAACAAAGGCGGATAAATGTTATATGACTACCCCAGTGTAACCCAACGAACACTATTTTCCTAATCATGTGGCTAGTTCTTTCTCGAATTTATGATCGCATGCTCCCACGAATATGCAGATTGGTGCATGGAGGGAGGACTGGAGGTAGACCGAAGCGAAGAAATAAAAAAGTGGAGTTCTGTCTGAGTTTTGCAGTACCCAGCATTGGTGGCGAGAGAAGTCTTCTCGCTATCACAGCACCTGAAGTATCGCAAGCTGGTAGTATGGAAGTACCGGATTCTGTACTTTAACGAGTGTTACTTGAGTAAATACTTTGCTTAATGTGGTTCAAAGCAGCCTGAGGACCGCACGGCATGTGCGAATATATGACGACGACGCAGTCATTGTGTCTAAGGCTATGGTTATACTGCAAGCGAATCGTCCGGATTCACCCGAATAAAAGAACCCATGCCAAAAATGGCAGGCGTTTACTGTAAAAGCGAATAGTTAGCGCGAATTGCTTGTTGTCGCTAAAAGTTCAAACAGTTTTTTTTTTTTTTTTTTTTTTTTTTTTTTTTTTTTTTTTTTTTTTTTTTCGTTTTTTTTGCGAATGGAGCTATTCCTATTTCAGTTAAATTTAAATATTTTTTATAGATAGTTAAAAACTGATATTTGGTGTTGCCAGAAGAATATTTTGGATTTTCAGATGGTGAAATACATACCATATAGTTACACTGCCTTGTTATTTCTTCGTCTATTGCAGGGTTTCTCAAACTTGTAGCTCCAGGTAATGGCAAAACACTCCCCCTTTTTTTTAAAAAAAAAAAAACTAAAAAAACTTATTTAAAATTAAGATTTTAATTTTACAAAAGTAATACAGTCACATGTTATTAATGATTGTGACGGATGGGCTTGTTTATTGCATTAGGTTGATTCGATTTTAGGAGCGATTTGCACAAGTTCAATCTCAATTCACCATTGCATTTTCGAGACAGCCAGTCAGCCGCCATACCGTATAAACATGTCGGGAACCCCCTACGATCAACTGGTGAAACCTAGGGGTTCGCGTACCCCACTTTGAGAAACCCTGCTCTGTTGCATCAATATATATTTATCATAAGTCATACGATAATATTCATAAAACGTCATTGGTCTGTTCTTTAACTGTTCAAAAAGAACAAGACAGGAGACTGCTGAATATGTCGCTGAGGTAAGAAAATTCTTTCCATAGTATCTGTCACAGGTCTTGAGGAATCCTTGAAAAATTTCTCAGAGTCAATCTGACCCATCTTCAGTTCGAGTAACTTTCGTCGAATTTCATTCTGGGCCTTTATGATGTCACGTTTAGTTGTTGTTGGATCCATGTCTACGCACCGAATGAGTCTTGTGGGTGTTCACTGTACTATTTCATATCTCTTTGTTAATGTTGCTGTAAATGGTTTGTGAGGTTGAACATTTACCGTTGTTGGGAAAAACCTAAGTTTATCACCTCTCTCCTCATTGAGTAACCTTGCATCTTTAAGCCAATTCAGTCTCACGTCAACCCTATCCGGTTTGACTATTGAGAGGATAATACCATTGACGGGGATTTCATAATAGTTTACAATTAGACCTGTCTCTAGCATGTATGTGTGATCTTGAAGCATATCCGTTACCACAATAGTTACAACCATACTCACCTATGCCGTTTTCAATTCTTCGATAAATTTCTCCAGTTTATCAACATATCGTTTGGTAGCAGCAGCATCTTCGTCGACGGGGTCAACAACATGTTTCAGTATTCTACCCTGGCATTCGAAATTACCCCCCTTCGTAAGAAGTACGTGTTGAGGTGGGTATATCAATACCCTCTTGTTCTGTGTCACTGAGGTTCTCCCAAACTTGCCATGCTTATTATGATGTTAGTACATAGGGTGTTCGGTTATTTATTCAAAAATGAATCAAATCCGTTGTGGTATCTTTCATGATACATGTCGCAGTCTTTGTCATAACCAAAAATCCGTGTTTACGCTCATTCCAGCAGTTCCCACATAGGTTTCCAAACTCATTGAACGTCATATTCGTATTCACGTGATCGTTATAACACGCGTTTGAGATTCATATCGTCCTGTTTAAGGAGCACGATGAAGTTAGCATTGTCTCTAATCAACTCTGTTTCGGAATCCGGCTATATGTCTGACACAAGTAAAAAGAATCCACTGATCTGTGCCTACCCATGCAAAAGTAATCTCGTATATTATTCTGCATCTCACACGAAAGATCGTCAAACACAGAGTTAGATAAAGCTTCACTTGGAGGGGGTACACTTTGATTATCACTAAATGTCAAATACTGAATTTCTTTAATGAATTCTAATATTTTCCCTAGTAACTGATACTTTGGTTCATACAACAACTTAAAAAAACAAGTATACATTTTCAAATCTAAGTCATTGGGGAGTTCCAGCAAAGAGAGCAAAAGATTGGTTTTCCCACAATATGATGGGCCGCACACTATTGCCCTCACTGTCTCAGGGAACAGAGGTTCGTTTTTCCGCCTAGTATTGGTGCCGAGCAGCATCAACATTACTCACGGGCAATGTGTCTCTCTGTTTGACGAACCGCATATTGACAAGGTCTGGTTGTTGCTGCGGCTGTATACAGATGCGCGAACAAGTAAAGTAAGTCAGTCGGTAACAATGCCTCCTATGAGGAAGTAGAAGGGTCGTGGCTTTTTAACAAGCTCATCGACAAGGGTGCCTTATAAGGCGCATATACCTACGTACCAGTTTTGTGGTCCTGGTACTAAACTGGAAAAACAGTTGGCACTTCGGCAGAAGGGGATCAACCCACTAGATGCAGGCTGCAGGGAACACGACATTGCTTATGCACAGGGGGCGGATAGAGCCGAAGCAGATCGTATACTCGCCGAGAGGACAGCAGGCAGAATTAAGGCTAAACATGCAAAGTTTGGTGAACGTGCAGGCAGCATTCTTGGTTAACAGGGCCGTGCCTGCCAAGTTAAAGTTTTGTGGGGGTGCTAAGAAAAAGGAAACAAAGAAAAAGAAGAAGAAGAAGGGAGGTATTCTTCCCTTATTACCATTATTTGCCTGCTTGTCAGCTGCCGGTGCTCTGGCAGGGGGTGTGACAAATGTTGTCAAAGCTGTCAGAGCGGGTAAAGAAGCGAATAAGCTGTTAGCTGAGGAGAAACGACACAACGAAACGATGGAGGCACTTTCAACGAGGGGTAAGAGTCTATATTTGAAAACATACCAGAAAGATGTGTCTGGATTAAAAAAAAGTCGGTTCAGTCGCTGACAGAAGACGATATACGTAGGCACTTAAAGCGTTTGCGCGTACCCCATTTTCGTGGTGTTTTCATGCGTGATACATTACCCAAAAAAATATTCGTGAACTTGAATGTGGAATTGTGAATTTGGACATTGCCGAAAATGCTGGAACACACTGGGCAGCTTACATCAAGTACAAAGATGGTGTAGTTAAATACTTCGACAGTTTCGGTGACTTACCTTCTCCGTTGGAACTGCGGCGATACTTTGTAGGGAACAGATTACTATACAATGTGCAACGACACCAGAAATTTGGCACACATATATGCGGACATTTGTGTTTAAAATTCCTGTATGAAAATATATGACATCAGTCTTGAATGAACCTTGGACAGGTTAACACATTTCTGTGACACTCTGCTTGTCAGGTAACAGTTCAATATTGGGCTGTGATTACTTCCCGCCGATAGATTGAGCCATGGATTTCAGAACTCTAACAAAATATTTTGATACCATTAAACAGAAATACCACACTTTTCGTGCCCCAGACTCCAAACAGCTATCAGTAATCGTGCGTAATCTACCATACTCACTAACAGATGACGAAATAAACGAACTAATCAGACTTAAATTCCCAGTGAACAAAGTAACAAGACTTCTAAATTAAGATAAGAATCCTATGCCACTCTGCGCAGTTGAGCTTCAAGAAAATCGCGATTGTGCCAATATCTTTGAATTAGATAGACTGTTCCACTGCATTGGTAAAGTAGAACCACGTAGAAAGTCAAAAGATATTCCTCAGTGTACAAATTGCCAGTTCTATGGGCACACAAAAAACTACTGTAACTTGACCCTCAATGTGTTCGCTGTGATGGGAAACACCATTACTCTTCATGCAATCACCCGCGTACAGCATAACCGATATGTGTTAACTGAGGTGGGGAACATCCAGCAAACTTTAAGGGATGTAAATATTATGAAGAAATTAAACTTTAAAGTTTCAAGAAACCTTTACATCAAAACAAGCTTAACTCAGACAGACAGCTGACTGACATGCACATGCCTCAAAATCTGGCTTCTCCGAGATTCCCGTCTTTACCAACAATTCTACCCCCTCCACGACATCCTAAATACACAGCTGACCAAATAACGCAAAAACAAAGGTAAAACAAATTCACAGCATATTCAGCAAAATAACTTTCGTCCCTCTTACAGCAACATACTACACGGAAACCGCAACGCATCACCTTACGACACAAACATACCACACAACGAGCACAACACCGAGCAAGGTACCACCTGGAAAAAATTAATTCATGAAGTAATCTCTGGATTAATCTCTGCTTTTCTAACCATGATAAAGGAGATTATTATATAGTCAGTAGCACGTTTCCTCCAAAATGGCAAATAATACTGTCAATGTCTCTCAATTAACACTCTTAAACTGGAATGCAAACGGTGTACGGAATAAAAAAATCTATGCTTGCAGAATATATGAGTCGCCACAATGTTGATATTGCTTGTATAACCGAGACACATCTTACCTCTAACGATACTTTCAAAATCACTGGATATAAAATATACAGAACAGACCGTGACGCTACTATAGCCTCCGGCGGTGTAGCTGTACTGATTAAAAACTACATCACTCATTACTCGATTTATATGCCCACCAGTTATCTCGAAACTGTTGGAATCCGAATACAAACTAAAACTAACTCCGAAATAACAATCATTGCCGCTTATAAACAACCAAATCGGAGGCTTACACAACAACAACTCGTGCCAATATTTGATCGTAACCAGTCTATCATATTAATGGGGGACCTCAACAGCAAGCGCTTAGCTTGGGTATGACGAACAACAACACCAAACAATAGGAAACTGCCCGACGCTGCAGGTAACCTTGGTCTGCATATAGTCGCACCACACGGGCCGACTTACTTTTCTAATAATAGAAATGTTGTGCCTGACATACTTGATACTGCCCTAGCAAAAAACACGCCACTACCAATATATATGGAAGCAATTTCTAAGCTAGATTCAGATCACCTCCCGGTTTTAGAAAAATTTGATACAAGCCCCAAAACAATAGAACAAACACCAAAGATACTACCTGGGCAGATAAACTGGAATTTAATCGAACTTAATCTCAATCAGATACTATTACCAATCTCTAGGCAAGACACTAACGACAGCATTGATGAAGGCGTACAACATCTAACATCCGCAATTCACCAAGCGATAGAACTATCAACCAAGAAGCCTCAAACAAGAACGTTTAATTCACTCCATGTGAAAGAATACCGCAACGAATCATTGACTTGATCAACTACAAAAATCAAACCCGCAGAGAGTGGCAGAGGCAGCGACTCCCGCACCAACGCAGACTCCTAAACCAATTAATTAGACAGGTCAAACTAGAACTTGACTCATTTCGCTACGAAACATATCAAAATTATCTATCGGAATTAGAACCTGGTGATAGATCTCTATGGAAAACTACGAAACGAATTCTCAGGGAACCCACTATCTTATTTTCTTTAAAATGGAACGACAAATACATATTCAGAGAAGTGCGAAATTTTAGCAGATCATTTTGAAAATGTCTTCAAACCGAAACCTATAGTAGATCATGAGTTCAACAAAACAGTCGAAGATTCCAATCAGCATATGACCATTGGAGCGGAGAATTATGTCAAATTCACTACCCCAAGTGAACTGAGACAAATGATTAAAAATTTGCCCGTAAGAAAATCGCCAGGTCATGATAATATAACCAACATAGCGCTGAAGTCATTACCCCCTAAGGCAATAAGTTATCTCACAGCATTCTTTAACAGCATTCTCAGTATTGGATATTTTCCAATAACGTGGAAACATGCTAATATCATAGTTTTCAATAAACCTAATAAACCAGCTTCCCTACCCTCTAGCTATAGACCTATAAGCTTACTCCCAATCTTATCAAAATTACTGGATAACTTCCTTCCTTGATCCTAAGGGAACCATCCCACCACATCAATTTGGATTTCGCCCGATGCACTCAACCTCACACCAAATACTACACCTGGCTGAAGACGTCACAAGGGGCTTTGAACTTAAACATCACACCCTGGCTGCTTTTCTCGTTGTTGCCCAGGTATTTGATAAAGTATGGCAAACTGGACTCTTCTATAAACTCAAAAATACAGGAATGCCGCTATATTTGTACAAAATCTTAGAAAGCTTTCTACAGAACCGAACCTTCAGTGTACGAGTGGGCACAAAAATATCCTCAGCACGATCAGTAACAGCAGGAGTCCCACAAGGATCTGTTCTAGGGCCAACCCTATTCAACATATACACGTCGGACATTCCAATTTTCACAAATACCTCGACTGTAATGTATGCTGATGACACAGTAGTATACACTTCACACAACGACTTCCACAACGCACGAAATTTCCTATAGGATGCAATTGCACAACTAACCGAATGATTAAATCATCGGCGAATATCTCTAAACCCCGGAAAATGTCAAGCCAAAATTTTTACACTGAGACGCCCACTAAACCCGCCTGAGATAAACATCATGGGAAATAACATTGCATGCAACCCACCTGACCAATCAATTAAGTACCTCGGTGTCGACCTTGACAGACGGTTAACGTGGAACACACACATTAATAATAAAATAAACCAAGCCTATGCCAGATTGTACAATCTATACCCAGTATTAAATAGAAAATCATCATTAAAAACAGAATGCTGCCTACTAATTTACAAAATGATATGACGACCGCTCATAACATACGCATGTCCAATATGGGGATGTGCTAGTCATAGCAAGTTACGAAGAGTGCAAATATTCCAAAATAAAGTTCTTTGATTAGCTGTGAAAGCACCATGGTACGTACGCAACAGTCAGCTACACCGAGAATTAAATATTTCTTACATTAATGAATTTATAAGGCAACAAACTAAAAAATTTATAAAACAAATGAATTCAGTACCTGGTGCGCGGTTTTATGAGCTAGGAAAAAGAACGGGTCAAACTAGACTAAAAAACGCCTTCCTCAAGACATGTATCTATCGAACAGTGACTTTGAAGACGAAATGAACCAGTAAACCATATATTGTGAAACAATATTATCCTCAGCACTGAAAATTAAAAAAACTATATGTATTTCAAGAACAAAAGTGCAGTTATTTTAAATAAATTTCATTACAACTTTTTTGTTTCCTATTTTCACACTGATAATTGTTCTATATATATATATATATAATACTAATAACTGTTCTTATTACTATTTTAATACTGTTGTCACTGTTTTCACTATTGTCGCAAAATATTTACTGTATCACTGTTATGTAGTTACTGAGGGGCCCTAATGGGCTGATCTCAATCATGTCAATAAGAATGCTATGATTTGTAAAAGACAACTTTATCCTGTAAAGCTAAATTTGCTGATTGGATAATAAACACGTACCAAAAAAAAAAAAAAATACATTCTTTGAAATTATTTGAGCTATTGTTTTCAACGTTAGTTTATTCCTATAGATTGTCTTTTATCTCATATAAAATAGCATATTAAAAAGAAGAGCGTGATTTATTATTAAAATAAACACAGTCTTCCACAGAGATAATTTGATGTCTATCTCTTTCGTTTAATTTCTTTGGACTACACTGAACGAACACTGGCTGGTGGCTGACCTGCTGGAGTTAGTTGCCATCGGTGGTGGGAGAGGCTTGTGGTGGAAATTGTGTGTTTTAATTTTGTGTTATGTGTTAACCATGATGGGATTGTCGAAGACAGATGTTGATCGTGAATTGTGTCGGCTATGCGGATTGGCTGATGGCGTAAATCTGGATATATTTGATGAAAAAAATGATTATCAGATGAAGATACATGCTCTGCTCCCCATTGCTGTAAGTGATTTGATCACTTTTGAAGTGTAGATGTTTGGAAGGATGATTTAATTGGAGAAGCTTTCTGTTTCAGTAAATCTCCCTTCTTCGTAGTAAAACTTTTTGTAATATTTTTTTCCAATTTGTCTTACATGAATGCAGAAAGCTTTTGTCAGCTGGACAGTTTGTTTTGTAGATCCTATTTTTTTCGAAGTTTGCTAATGTTTGAAATTGGTTTCTTTTATTCATGACAAATAATTGACCTTTTCGGAAGTTTCTATTATACCTTAAGTGTAACTCCACGAAATAATTGATATTGTACATTATTTATTACTAGTGGTGAACGTTGTATGCAATGTTATTCGGTAGCGATTGCGAGGATTAATTCTAGATGGCGATACCGCTACAACGCTGCAATATTTCTTTTGTAACTCGACGAGACAAATCGAAAGTGAGAAATCTTTTTTTTTGTTGATATATCGCTTAATTCTCGAAATATACTGTCTCAAAAGCAGAGACAAAAGTGAGGCAGTTTAGGTTAAGGTACTGCCTGGACTAAAAAAAATTTGTCAAAGCCACAAGGAACAGTAGCTATAACTAATTTTTGACAGTCGATACCTCGATAACAAAACGAGAAATCAAAATGTTTTATTAAGTTTCGAATTTTCTTCTATAATTATAAGAATCCATCGTCAAATTGTGGCGCCACGATAGTGCCATCGATCGATCATCGACTTTTATTTTCTGACGGTTGTATTTGGGTTGGAAAAAAAAAAAAAATCGTGCTAGCCTTAGAGATGCGGTATTTGCCTACAGCGAAAAACGGTCTTTTCCGTGTGGAAAATATTTTGTGATTGTAAGTTTTTGTAATGGAGAGAAGCTGAATTGCCAAGAATTCATTTCAAAAAAGAAATTAACGGACGTTTTTAGGTATTTGTATTGATTTTATAATGCTGGTGACATTGCGGAATCACGATCTAGAATTAAACCAAAAATTCTCTGAATATTAGTGGTTTCGTATGAATCTAATTCACCTTAGTTCGGTTAAATAATGCACTGTGAGGGTGACTGTATCGCCTTTTGCTCTTAAAATTAGTGACATAATGCACCTGATATAGGCAATGCTCCAGTAATGTCGTGATGTGGGCAACTCCATGTCAGTTATTGTGCAAGAAATCCAAGTTATTAAGTTTGTTTATTGCAGTTGTTGAAATGCAGCCTGGACCAAAATTGACTTTTCTTTAAGTTAAAAATAACCTCGGTTGTGTAGGAGGTGAAATATATGGCATGGGGAAAGATGTGTACGGTAATAGCCAGACACTGGGACTCATCAAGGAATACTAGTTTTTGTCTGAAAACTGTTATACACGTTCTTTGGGTGATATTATTTAATATATGTTGCGATGTGTACATATCCAGACCCACCACATGAATTAAACATGTAGGATGGTGGGGTTTGAAATTGTGGAGAGGGGGAGAAAGTTGATAATTGAGAAACAGAAAAATCTGTGATCAGTTGAGTTAAAATGAAATTTGTTTAAATAATTTAATTTGGATCTGTTATATGATTAAATAAACTGGATGTGTATTTTTTTTAAAATGTATGTATTAAAACTGACTTTAAAATTGCAAAATAGGACGTGACAGGTATAGTGTAGCTTGGGAAGCCCAGGAGTATGTCTTGTCTAGGAATCTGTGAGCTGGCATGAATTGCCATTGCATGGTCTCGATTGGCAGTATAAACATATTGACTGTGGGCATTCATCCTGCAGGATAGTTGAGTGGTGAGACCGGTGTAGGAAACAGAACAGTGAAGACATAAGTATGTAAATAAGTAGTAGCACAGGTGGTGTGTCCAATAATAGGAAAGGATTCACCTGTGGCAAGGTGCGTACTGCATGTTTTGCAGTGGGGGCTATTACCAAGGAAAGATCCCTGTGAAGGTTTAGACCAAGATGTTATTCAGATCAGGATTTCTGATACATAGTTACCTTCGCCCCAACCACCGGTTCAAACCCCCACCCTTGCATGTTTTATCTTTGTTTCATTCATGTAGTGGGTCTGGATGTGCAGGGGGAAAGACGTGTCTTTCCCCCTGCCATATGTCTTGCCTTCTACACGACTTAAGGTTATTAACCGAATTTTGCGTGTGTTCGTCTGGGCCTCCAGCCCTATTGTTTTTAAGTATTTTAAAAAATCGGTGAATGCATATTTCTTTATCCATTTTTATGAAATGCTCTCTGAATAACTTGCTGAATATTTTTTGGTAGGCCTAGCCGTTTTGAGTCTTTATTGTTTCTTAGTTATGATTTAAAGATGCAACTTCTTACATGTGTGTTACTGATATAATAACTTTCATGGTTAAGTATATTTCTGTTTCGTGTTATCGATATTCTCTTAAGTTCTGGGTTATAGCGAAGTAATTTTTGAACATTTTGGTTTAATAAAAATATGATTTTATTAAGATATTAACCGAGCCCTGTTGTGAGGCAAACAATGTGGATAAGTTTATAATTATACGTTACATTGTATTCACTGCATAATGGCTTGAGACAATAGGTAACACATTATTTCTGCATGTCGGCATTGCCAGTGATACTTGGGTTCACAGTACTGGTGGTACTACTTTGGGCTGCTTGAACTAATGATGGCCCAATATAGTGCTAGGAAATTTGTCATTTTAGAGTTGCCAATATTGTAGGTGAAAAGAAATTGCAAATAAAGCTTTGTTTACTGCATGAGGGTTATTAGTTCAAGTGACGGATCAACATAATTTCCATTAAATATTGCACTTTCTGTGCATTCCTAATAGTTTTAAGAACTGATGTCAGCTAGCAAAACATCAGTGTGGTGTGTGAGCAGTAACGCTCTGGTTTCACATTCAGGAGGATGTGGGTTCGAATCCCCTTCTGGCATCCAGATTTTGGTTGTCCATGGTTTCTCCAAATCACTCCAAGTGAATTTCTGGATGGTTCCTTCAAAAATCCCAAGGTCATATTCCTTGTCCCCAGTCCTTTTCCACAACTTAACCCCCCTTGATGAGATGTAAGGACACAAGGGGGGAAAAAAAATCTGGTCCAGACTGCATTTGTCTGATAGCTGCCTTGTGTTTGCCTTTAAAGGTACACAAATTTCCATTCTTAATGCTTACCTGTTTCAGTAACTTCTTGAGATTAATAGTGGTGATATTAATGTTTTCTCCTACCATGATCCACAACCATTTGTATTTACTATTTCAATTTACTGTTTCATCCAAATGGTATAGTGTGTTCAAGTAGTTCCTGCATTGCTATCTTAAGGGGACACAGTCGCGAAGGACCTCCCATAAGAAATCAATGATAAAACAAGCAAACTTTCAGGTACACTTTCTGAAGAAACTAATGGAGATACAGACGTGAAACATCATCTGCAAATCATATAAAGATTTGTTACTATATTTAATATAGTTTATGAGTAATGATTTTTTTGTTCTAAAAGACAAAAAAAATATTACTTTTATAAATACCTTGGAGCTTGTAAGTTTGTTCTTTTTGTTATGACAGGCCCCATTTTTTATTAGATTAATCATCATTTTATTAACAAGAGATGCTGAAAGTCTGATGTCTTTATCAGTCTTAGTTTTTGAGAAAAGTGTACCAGAAGATCAAAAAATGTAGTTTTGAGAAAAAACTGTATCAAAAGTTATACATACGAGAAACTAAGGTACATTATAATACAGACACACTATTACCACGCATCACGAAAAAATTAAGAACTCCGAATCTAATAGTCAAATTTGCATGAAACAAATGGCATTTTGTAGCTAAATATTTGGAGCATTGAACAAATCATAAAAAAAAATCTATTTTTTTGAACCTGTTCGCGACTGTCCCCCCTTAAGAAAAAGATATTTAGAGCATTAAGAATAAACGACATACTTTCTTTGGAGGCAAATAAGAAGGAAAACCTTTATAATCTGGTCTGTTAATGACTAACACAGCTGGAAAAAAATCATTTTTTATTTTAACAGAATCCTATTTTTTATGCAAGGTTTCATGTTATTTTACTTGATCTGATCTGATTTCAAATCATTAATGAAAATTTGAAAGGGATATTTAGGTATAATCAAGATCGCCTCGCGATGTAAACACTTCCGGATGGAGAGAATATGGCGTCACAATGTTGCTGAATGTGACGTATACGTTCCGCGTGCATCTTTAAATGTCACTAACGGGGCCTTCCACGGAAAGTATGAGTTTTTCGGATGGGTACAAAGAAAAGAGCATATTTACATAAAAATATATTTCCAAATTTTTTTAGAAGCTTGGTATCAGAATCTAGATTTAACGTCTCCTAAACTGTTTCTAATAGGCGACACCAAAAACTACATCAACAGCTGTAATTTTGAAATGTCTTCACGGGAGTACCGCCGGATGGTGTTTTGAATTTTTGTTTTGCTGTTCTTTTAGTTACCATCAACGTATTTTATTAATTTTTATATTGAATTAGCTAAAATATGTAAATACATGAACCATCGAACACTTTATTGCGGACACCTAATTTCTATGTCGTATCTATCGCTGTTACTGTCGTTTACGTCTTAATGCAGCGTGAACCATAGTGAAACGCAACTGTCGCACGCGATATTGCGGATACCCAATTTCCAAATCCTATCTATCGCTGTTAGTGTGGTCCAGGCTGCGTTACAACCTAAACGCAAACGATTATTGACCAAATATTTTATTTCGTAAGGTATCGCTATATAGAATGCCTCCTGCCACATCCCTTCCAAACTATTCCTTTTCGGATAGGTGCAATGCACCCTCCGCCACACACTTTTAGTGAATCGCGGAGTAATAGAAGAATTACGGGGACCGAGCGTGGTAGAAGAGTGGTTGACCCTCTTGCTTCGCATTCGGGAGGACGGCGGTTCGAATCCCCATCCGGGGATCCAGATTTGGGTTTTCCATGGTTTCCGCAAATCACTCCATGCGAATGCCGGGATGTTTCCTATAAAAGACCATGGCCGAATTCCTTCCCGTACCTTGTTCCCAGTCCCATCTCGCCTCTAATGACGTTGACGAAACGTAAAGCCATAAGTGAAAAAAAAAATTACACGGGTGGACTATATTCTAGATATCGAATATCTTTAAAACTGAAATTGAAAGTTCCGATTAATATTTGCGTTCATACAGTTAATAAGAATTTTCTCTACCAAAAGTTGAATATTTAATTTCTCCCCGCCGGAAAACCTGTTTTGCGTGCAGGTCCGCAAGCGGCATAGCTGCCCATGCACATACACATTTGCGTGCGAGTAAGCTCGCCAAACATTTACGCGCGGATATTCTCGCGACGAGTCTATACTTGTCAGTGCCCATACACAGGAACATCAGTTCCACACATTTGTCGTTCATTTGGCTCGCCGCGGTCAAATTGTTGTGTTTATGGTAGTCGTCTACGGATTTATCCGTCATGATTTCCTGGCTCGCGGCTCACTGGGAATTCCAAAACATCGCGAGCCAAGTGTAGTGAGGTTATGTTACAAGCGACGTGACAATATTGAAATGAATCATGTTTTTAAGTTCTACACACAAAAAAGTATTTATTCGTGCAGCAGCTTATATTAGAGCTGTAAAAAGAAAAGAAACGTACAGTATGAAAAATAAAGTGGTTGCAGAAAGATTATAAACACGATCATATTATGCTACTTGTACTATTCGAAAAGCATTTTCTTAGATTTCTTGAGTATTACATAAATGCACAGATACATCTTCCCCTTCATAATTTGGGCTTCCTGTATTCCTGATATTGTCCATTGGTTCGTGTTGATCTCTCATTAGTCGTAATAATATCGTAAATTAGTTTGTAGATTTTGACTTCGCCTATTCCACTTCTTGTCGAATTTTCATTTTTTTAAATGTATTTCTTGCGAAAAGTACTCCGTAAAGAGTTGATTTTCTTTTTTTATTAATGCACTATAAACTTTTATACTATATTTCTCACAAACCTCTATCAAAGAACTATATCCAATTTTTTTAAACCTCTGTTCCCATACTCTTTTGGTTCCACCTTTCACAATGGAGTATGTTGCTGATATGTCACAATTAAATGAGCTACGAATTCTCTGCTCATATTACTTAACTTTTTACACACTAAGCAAGGATTATCTGCCGCGAGTAAATTGTTAAGTGAGATATCTGTGTGTATGGTTACCGTCGCGCATGCTCGCCACGTTCAAATACGTAACGATTGTTATTTGGCTTGTGATGCGGCTCGTCGTTAGACAATTAACACACACATTTTATCGTCTATATGGATCGCCACGGAATTGCTGGCGCACAAATGTGTGTGTGTATGCCTAGATTTGTTGTATCGCTTCCTCACACACGGAAACAGTGACGTCATAGATACCAGGTGCTATTTGTGTTTACACCGCTGTAGTTGGCGAAGCGTTGAAGTGAACTATCTAATCCGAGTTTAATGGTGTTAAACACATGTATTTGTTTGGTTACCTCACTGAAACACTTATGAGTAAGATGTGCGTCGTGTTTAAGTATAAATGGAATGTAATGCTATTAGAAAAATTTCAAAACATAATACATGCAAGTCAGTAAATATATGTTACTTATGATATTTGTAAATTTATCATTGTGATGTATGTTAAAACTTTACACAACTTCTTTGTATTATCAGTATTGTTATTTTTGTTACATCTTAAATATGTTACTGCTTTTGTTCCTACACACCAACCAAATGTAACATTGTAGCAATGCTACATGCTGATTCCCAGTTTTGCAGTTTACTCATTGCAGACATTTGCAATGTTACAGGTGTACGAGTATGATCCATTGCCAAACAAAATATGTCATCGCTGTGTGTTCAAGTTGGATGGATTTTATGAATTTAGGGCTATTTGTGTGAAGACAGAGGAACGTTTAAAACGGCAGTTATCATGGGTCCCAAGTGATGGCAGCAATAAAAATAACAGCAGTAATGGAGTAAGTTTATTTTTAGAGCTAAATTGGTACATTTCAGTAATAGCGGCAATAAAAATAAGGAAGGTTGGAGAAAGTAAACCAGTTTCTCACCACACTAAGGCAGTAGGGCCACAACAAACTCTTGTGCTATATAGTATTTTGCTATAAGCCTTAATCATGATTATAGGACATATGGCAGGGGGTTCAGATCTGTGATTGCCCCTTTCCATTTATCCTCTGATCATGATAGAGGTTTACAGTGAAACATTGTACAAATTGTTAGTATTCATCGTGGTGCTTCTATCTTCATCTGTGCTGTCTTTCCTTATTTTTAAATTAGTACATTAATATCTGAGGTAACTACAACTGAAGAAGTACATTTAGCTATTAGATATTTCTATCATCTCCAAATACCTCAGACGTGGTTTTGTAAACTGGAATTAATGAGTGCTTCTTGAAGACTCGTACCATTGATAGGGTGCAAATGATCCCAGTGTCAAGATACACCTTAAAACAACATAATAATTTTCTGGGCTGATTCCCTGACACTTTTCAGGGTGCTTACCTTGTTTTAAAAACCAACAGAAATTTTAGAAGTATGAGTGCAAGAAAAATTTTGTTAATTGAATTTCATAAAAATTTAAGGTTAACTACCTTCCACAAATTTATTGCACCAAGAACATTATTCTGCTTTGGATCTTCTTGATAAACCTCCTTTTGGGGTAAAAAAATTCCCCTTTTACCCAATTATAAGGGTGTCAAGTGGCAATAATTTCCAATTTGAGACATGCTTGAAAATGTTAGTAATAAGACATTAAAAAATAAATTTCCACCCTTGGTGAGCAACCACCCCATCATTTCCAAATCCATAATAGCCCAGTGATGAAGATAATGCTGAGGCCTGGCATTCAGGAGGATGTGGGTTCGATTCCTTGTCCGGCAATCCTGATTTTGGTTTTCAATTCTCCCCCAAGTGAGTGCTGGTATTGGTTCCTTCGAAAGGTCATGACCAAATTCCTTTCCAATCCTTGTTGCTAATAGTCTTCTGCCTCTAATGACCTGGATATTGATGAGGCATAAATCCCAAAGTAAAAAAACCTTAAATTCTCACCTTCAACTGGTAATTACTAGCAGGAATGTTGGGGAAAAAGTTATGCACCATTGTAAATAGAAGTTTCATTTTGCATTCTTGTGAAGAATTAGACTCGAAGGGTAAAAACAGTAATATATTCAGTAATAGTTCCTAGCTTCAAAATGACATGGTGATTCAATCCTGAAAATTGAATAATCTGGTTTCCCCCCATCACCATAGTAAACATTTTCCTGTTTAAATAGTGAAAGCTGAATTTGTATTTGATACAAAACTAGCCTCCTCACCTCACAATACTGGCAAAACAGTATCTTAATCCTTGAAAAATAAACCTCCTTTTCACACCTAAACTCTTACTGAACTAGCTTCTATATTGAACTACTTTCTAAATAATGATTCCTTCTTTAAGCAATTTGCTGCCACACCTTTTCATCTGTGTAGGCATTTCTCTTATAGTAATAAAATATAGTACATGTTTGCAGTTGCAATATATTTAGAAAGTGGCCAGTAAACTAATATTGAAACTATTGTAAATATACATATACCAAATGTAAATTAAAAAAAGGGGAAATGACACAGTTGCATTACATGTTGACACCCTATTTTTACTCTTTGAATAAATTCTATTTGGGGAAATATTGGATAATGGTGACAGTGAGATTGCCCTTAATCAATTAAAATGATAGGATAGGGGTAATAACCATTAGCTTACCACAGATGATGGCAGAAGTCCAGACAAACACAAAAACTGCAGTGTACAGTATTTCAGTTAAATAACCTTACTCGTGTAGGATGTGAGACATGTGGCAGGGGAAAAAATGTGTACACATCCATACCTACCACATGGATGAAACAAGGGAAAGGGGGGATTGCCCAAGGGCGGAAGGGGGAGGAGTGGGGCGGAAGAGTTGATCAACGATAATTGCAATAAGTAAATTACACAAATTATAATTTTCAACTGTTATGAGAAAGAAAAGTAAATAAATATATATAGTGGAACTTCTCTAATTCGAACTTTTTAAATTTTAATTTCTCGATAATTGAAAATTTTTATCTGATCCCTTGAATTTTGTATAAAAATAGGGTAAAAATAACTCCTATAATTTGAATTATTTTGTTAAATCAAATAAACTTTGTACATAGTAAGGAAAAGAACTTGTAATTCTCATATAAATTAATGTTTGCTGAAACATTTGTCTTGAGTACTATCTTGTAGGAAGCCTGTCTCTTACAATAATCTTTAAGGTAATTGTCCAGAGCATGTGACCCTCCCATCCCCATTGTTGTTGTTTCCAAAAATGCGGCCAGTCACATGTCAGTTTTGTAAACCAATGTCAGTTCAATCAATTGTGGGGTCTTGTCTGCTGTTTTGAGTGCAATTTTAAGAGCTCATGTGCTTGTGTTGTTTTGTGTGCTGTTATCTGTGAAATTTATCGATGCCTTACATTTAACTATATCCACCAACTTTGATGCTGCATCTAGGGTCAAGCTAATGTGAGTGATTCTCTCTTCATTGCTTTAAACAAAAATTAATGCAAAAAAACCCGTTAATCAGTTTTAATTTGTTCACCAAACTTTAAATTCGGCTTTGTACAGTACATTTCTAATTAATCTAAAGTGATGTCTAAATAAAGAAGTTAAAACTTAGTTTTTAAGCACATTTTTCTTGAATTCTTACTTATTTTTATAAATACTTCCTAATTTGGAATTTCGGAGTTTATGGTGCATTCTGATTCGAATTGGAAAAGTTCCACTGTATAAATAAATTATGATAAGGAAATGAACCTCCACTTACCACAGATGATGGTTGTGTGACTTGAACACACAATAGACAAGAACACAGAGTAATTTTGGGGCCTTAGCCTTTTATCAATGAGAACAAAATGGAGGGTGTGTTTTGTAGGAGACTGCCTCACAGAATGACTGCTAGCTGTGAGGGTAAATTCAGAGGACAGAGAGGTAGTGATACGGAACAAACATTGCTATTTAGATTTGACCACCAATCCTCTCTCCACAAGACTGTATTCACCCAGAATCCAGTAGCTGTCCAAGCCATCTCCCATGAGACCAATAATTTTAATTGTTTTATTGTTCATGCAATCAGTCCTCCCAAACAGCAGTAGCCCTTCTGAACTCAGAAGGTGGGAGATTGTCTACTAATACAAATTGGGCACAAGGCAACCACCTGGATTCAATTTAAGATAATATCCAATCTACATCATACTCTGCAAATCACAAACATTGTGGGTGGCAGAGGGTGCTAAGCACCAATCCTAAACCCGCCCATTCCAATCCCGAATAGTGCGAGGAAAGAAGGAATACATATAAGTATCAGTACGGCATCTTATTTCTCTAATCTTATCCCTCCGGTCATTGCGACCTAAATAGGTTGGCGGAAGAAGTATTTCATTGCACTCGAAATTTAAATTTTTTCGCATATTCTCCAATAAATTCGAACGCAAGCTACGTCGTCTGTCTTCCAAACTATCCCAGCCCAATCTATGTATCAATTCTGTGACGCTTTCATAAGGGCTGTAACAACAAGTCACGAATCTAGCGGCTCTCCTCTGCACCCTCTCAACTGAGTCAATCAGAACCTTGCGATACGGATCCCAAACCCCAAACAGTAATCCAGATGCGGACGCACTAGTGTTTTATACGCTATCTCCTTTGTTTGAGCATTACAATTCCTCAAAATACGACCTATGAATCGTAATTTAGAATTTGCCTTGCCTACGACGGAAGTTATGTGCATGTCCCATTTCATGTTGCTTTGTACTATCACCCCCAGATACTTCACGGAATCAACCGTGTCAACAGGTGAATTGTTTATTTTGTACTCGTGAACAAACTGATTCTTCTTGTTACTTATCCGCATTGCCTTGCACTTTTTGCAATTAAGTGTAAGCTGCCATTTACGGCACCAATCGAAAATAGCATCCAAATCACGCTGAATTTCTAAGCAATCGTCGGAGCACCTTATTTCCCTATAGATAACCGCATCGTCGGCAAACAATCGCAACCAGCATTTGACGTTGTCACCTAGATCGTTTATAAATATTAAGAAAAGAAGTGGACCTATTACACTTCCTGAGGAACGCCCGAAGTAACATTTATCTTAGAAGAGGCTTCCCCGTCAACAACGACATATTGTGATCGACCAGTTAGAAAATCACGTATCCACTCGCAAATCTGAGCCGAAATACCGTAAGCTCGAATCTTCGCTAAAAGTCGGTTGTGTGGCACAGAATCAAAAGCTTTCTGAAAATCCAAAAAAACGCATCAACTTGCGAACCTGCATCGATAACTTTCATTATGTCGTGGGAAAATAGGGCCAATTGTGTTTCACACGATCTCTTCTTCCGAAATCCGTGTTGACATGGTGTAAGTAACTCGTTCTCATCTAGAAACTTCATTATGTTCGAGCATATGACATGTTCCAGAATTCTGCTGCAGACCGATGTTAGAGATATGGGTCGATAATTCCTAGGATCACTCCGATCTCCTTTCTTAAAAACGGGAATTACCTGGGCTATTTTCCAGCTAGAAGGTACTTTTCTCTCTTCTAGTGATTTACAGAATATATCTGACAGAAATGGTTCAATATCCTCCGCGTATTCAGAAAATACTCTTACCGGTATACCATCGGGACCCGGCGCTTTACCCCACTTCAGGAGTTTTAATTGCTTTACAATTCCTACGCTATCAATTTCTATCGGATCCATCTCTAATTTCCACACGATGTGGTAAAGTGGGGATGTTTTCCAAGTTTTCTTGCAGTGAATGAATTTTTGAATTCGGCGTTAAATTAAGGTAGCCTTGTCGTGGCTGTCTTCAACCTCCCGTCCGTCTTTTATTAGAACTGGCTTATTGTTCCCCACTACAACTAACTTTTTTTGACATACGACCAAAATTTCTTAGGGTTTTCAGTCAGGCTCTTAGAGAGAGAATTTTCATGAAAGTTATTAAATGCCTCACGCATCGCATTCTTAACACGTCCCCTTATCTCCTCTAACTTATCTAAATCAGGTCCGATGCATCGTCCTTTTTGATCGTGCATGTATCTTCCTTTGCTTCTTGAGTAACCTTTTAACCTCCCGTGTGTACCGTGGGGGATCGGTTCTCTTCCCTGATTGTCCGTTTGGGTATATGCAAGTTCATACCTTCCCCGAGTATATGTAGGAATCGATGCCACCTCTCTTCAACGGTGCCTCCTGCTACCAAGAAGGTGTGGTAATTATGCCTCAAATACGCTCTAAAACACTCTTTTGAAGCCTTTTCGAATCTGTAAACGATCCTCTCTTTTCTCTTTCTGCGCGTGGTTGTTAGTTTACTGTAGCAATTACAGCTTTGTGATCACTTATTCCTGCGGTGGTAGAAATATCCGTGAATAGTTCGGGCCTATTTGTAACAACTATATCTAAAATATTTTCGTTACCGTTGAGCATCGCGTTGGTTCAGTTACGAGCTGTTCAAGATGGTGATCTGAGAAGAGGTCTAGAATGATTTCGCAAGCTGCTTTATCCCTGCCCCCCATAACGTGAACGTAATTAGTCCAGTCGATATCAGGCAAGTTAAAGTCACCTCCTAGCATTATTGTATGGTCCGGAAATTGCCGTGCTATATTATTTACATTATTTCTCAAGGCCTCGGCAATATTTACGCTTGCATCGGGTGGACGATAGAGCGAGCCTATCACAAGTTTTGTCCTAGCTACGTTGAGCTTGATCCATATGATTTCGCAGACAGTATGGACATCTATTTCGCTACATGGGAGGTACTTACTATACAGCTATAAATACACCACCTCCTTGGGAATGCAACCTATCCTTACGGAAAATGTTCATGTTACTATTAAAAATTTTGCGGAACTTATATCCGGTTTTAACCAACTTTCTGTGCCTAATACGATATCAGCATCTGCACTACAAATAACGTTTTCGAGTTCAGGCTGTTTATTACAAACACTTCTGCAGTTAACTACTAGAACTTTTAATGTTCGGGATTCTTTTAAGCTACCCCTAACACGCGGTGCTGAATTTATCTTGGCTGTCCGCAACTGAATTTCCTCCTCAGGATCATCTTCCATCAGCCTAAAAAAAAAACCAATGCACTCCACACGGCCCCTGCCACCCGTGTAGCCGATTTCCGTGTGTAGTGTACCCCTGATCTATCCAAGGGATTCCTACAAGACTCAACCCTAGGGCGAAGATCAAGGAATCTGCAGCCATGACTATCACAGAAGCGCGGTAATCTCTGGTTCAGCCCCTCAACACGGCTCTGAACCAGAGGTCCACAGTCAGTCCTATCGACAATGCTGCAGATGGATAGCTCAGCCGAAATCTTGCGGCCAATGGCCACAGAGTTCACCCTTTCTCCAAGTCGCCCAAAGGACGAGAGGATAACCTCCGACCCTAGGCGGCAAGCATCATTGGTGCCGACATGAGCTACAATCCGCAGCTGGCTGCACCCCGTCCGTTCAATGGCATCCGGGATTGCCTGTTCCACATCTCGGGTTCAGACCCCCCGGAATACACAATGAATGGATACAGGAATTCATCCCCGACCTCTTCGCCATTTCCCTAAGGGGTTCAATAAATCGCCTAACGTTGGAGCTACCGACCAGTCATTTCTTTTCCTTCCCCTGTCCTCTCCTTGCTCCATTCCCTCTACTTGAATTGAACCACCACTAAGCAGAGGTAATGTTTAACTTAATAGGTTCTTTGGTTTAAAATTATATCTTTTTTTATTGGATTATCTATTTAATTTTGCTTACTCAGATTTATGTTAAGTTTTTATTATATTATTCTGCTCTTTTTGCAATAATCTGCAATGCTCACTGGGGTATTAGCTCCACAAACATCATCTGAGGTAATTGGTGGCTAATTTCCCTACCTTAACTTTGACAGGTTTACAGGTGGGTTCTTAGCATGGGTTAAGGCAGGGATATGTGTGATGTCTAGGATGTGTTGATAGGCCAGTTCCCATCTACAGAGTTCTGAAGAGTGGTATCTGGAATAACTTAAACCATAAAACACGTATTAAGATTGTTCGAATCATGTGAGCTGACTTGAATTGGTATTGGATGGTCTGGATTGACAGTATAACCTTTCTGCCTGTGGCCATTCATCCTGTAGGATAGTTGTTGAGTGGTGAGACCAATGGAAGTAGCACTGCAAGCTTTATAACACACATATTTGGGAAAATGTGTGTGTGTTATAAAGGGTCTGTTGGTTTTCACAGCAAAAAATATACTGTTCATTATTCATTTACTAGCTTTGTTCACTTGAAATGTTAACGTACGGTCCTCTTTCTTAAACCAATTATGTTAGTTTACGCATTACAAGAGAGGGGAAAAAAAATGCCACTCGTACGCTGAAATAGCGATAAACATTTCAACTGCCAGAAGTATCTAAATCTAACCAGTAGTTTTTTCATTAACTGCATCCAATGAAATGTGGATTCCAATTTATGGAAACTTCATGAATTTCTCAAAATGAAACATGACCTATTTTAGCCACCAGACATGGGCTGTACATTTGTCAGGCAGGCCGAATGACTTGGCGCGTGGGTATGGGTTCCACCAACCTGCAGCCAATCATTATCACGACGTCCTCTGCCGTTCCCGGGATTCTTCTGCCGTTCCTTACAATCTTCTGCTGTTATTACATAGAAACTTCCTGTTGCAGAACTGATTGGAATGCAGGGAAATCTTGCAGAAAAGAATTAGCGCCGCAAACAATTAACTTCTATTTATTGGCCACAATGTTACAGAAGGCATGGCCGAGGAGCGGGTCCACTTCGCATTCAGCTAATGGTAATTTCCCCAGGCAGACGACAAAGTTAAAGTTAGGCAGCGCAGAACCGTGCGAGAGCTGATGTGAATACTATGATGTTTCCAAGCCAAGAGAGCTCGCGAACCGTGCCAAATGGCCTCACAATCTTGGATTCGCGTTAGCGAAGTTTGGAAATTGTCGATTCGCGTCAGCGAATTCCACGGCCACAAACAACTGGCGAGCAGTCAGCAGCCCGGCCTGCACCTCGCTTCATGAATTCAACTTTATTTAAAGTTTATAATTTTGAACTCTCACACATTATTGAAAACCCGAGCAATAGTTTTTTCCTTGAATCCCATTCATCCAGACATAATCACAGCAAATGAAATGTGACTTGCTTCTTGTAGTCAAAATGTTTATGGTCTGCAGGGTATAGAGAAAACCAATAAGCATCCACCTTGGTGATGAAAGGGACATAGTCTGGTTACTAGTGTGGTGTAGAGTGATGGTGGAAATTATTACCCTCTCTTTAGCACAGTGTATGTGGCCTTCATCTTGCAGCCTAACATTTTCTATACTCTCCACACCTGTTTGCATTCAATGCGTATACTCAGCAATGGCAGATAGCCCAGCATTCAAATCCCTAAGGTTTACCAAAATCTTCCCAGGATGGTTCCTTTAGAGAATGGTGTACAGATAGTAATCTTATGCAGGAAATGAATTATAAAGTATAAAGGAATTGCTTTTTGAAGGCATAAAATATAAATATAATTGATTATAACCCGAAGATAAACTTTTATTGGACAAAACGTATTGCAGAAATTGTATGAAATTATTTTTATCTAGATTTGTTTGGAGATGATATAATCAACTTGATAATAGAGACTGGTTAGGAGCCAGTGGAAGACAGAAGGTAGATAAAGACAGTGATAGGAGTGTTTAAGACACATTATCTATAAGAATTGAATGGGTGTTGGGTAAAATGTTCCCAACGGAGCACATCGATTTGATGCAACGTTTTGAAGTCGCTCTGAGACTTCGTCTTTCAGCGAAATAATAGTATGTTGAACCGAAGAGGGGCGTAACAATAAAGTGGCATTTGATTTCAGGTATAACATTGTGAGATAAGTTTTCCTTTTATTCTAATAAATTCATTCACTCAGAGATGCTTTGATGTTATATTTGACTTGTGTATAATTTGGTTAGTAACAGCATACCAGAAATTGGTATACACTGTTATCAGTTGCTACTTCATTTTTACACAGTCCAGAAGTGTGTGAATTTGAAAGAAATTGGAGGAACTTTGGTTTTTTACACCTTGCATTTGACAATTTATACATTTATTTCCAATAAGAAGCCATTTATTTGATTTTGATATTAATTCTATGTTTATTATTAATACTACTATTTAATATAGAATTACTTGTTCAGATTAGATTAAAACTGGGTGCAAGCACTATCATATGCAGCATATATTGCTCTTCAGATTTGAATTTAGTTTAACTTGCATAGTTGATGTTCATAAGAGTAAATAACATTTTACTTGCAGTAGGTTTCTTGCATACAGATGCTCAGTAGAGAGCTTTCTTTCCATAGTTAAATGTTTGCTTGTATTTTTTTCCATAGCCGTTGGTGGACATAGCAAATTTTGATCAGAGCTCTCTGGAGGAGATCAGTTCAGATGATTGGTTACCATCCCAAGGAGCTGTGGCCCCTGATGGTGACGATGATGTCTTGGTTGTAGAGGTGGTGTCTCCAGCTACAGGAGATGAGAAAGGTGTTCAAAACTCCAAGGAAACCAGGTACCATCTGAGTCACTTTCCAGTCAAAAATGTTCCCTTTTTTAGACTAAAGGTTCATAGAATATGAGGTTCATTCAAATATAAACAAAAAATTTTCACACAGCTTTATTGATGAAAAAATAGAACTAAAAATAAAGTAACTTACTTTTGTACACAGTTGCCTTCAGCAAAAATACATTTTTGACATTGAATAGGAGGTTTTCTGATTATGTTATAGAAAAACAAAAGTATCCAATTGTGCCCATACTGTTCGACCACCATGTCTTTTTCAAATCTTTCCTCTCCTAATACCACTTCATTGGATCAAACATATAGCAATCACATGGGGACAAGTCTGGACTTTAATGTGGATTTTAAAAGCTGGCCAATGCATTGCACTGACTTTATCACGAGCTAGAACTGCTGTTCGTTGCCATGCAAGAGGTGGACATTGCAAATTGGTTGGTTGGTTGTTGTGATAAGCAGTCTTGGCATGATCCAGCATCTGAAAGTAGTAGGCCGCATCACCGTCCTTATCGTAGGTAGTCAATCGGCAATTCACATTTTGAGTTTCAAAACGCAATTGCCATAACTTTACCTGCAGACAGTCCAGTCTTGGCCTTGATTGGTGTCACTTCTCCAACTCCATACTCGTCCTCTTTTTTTTCTGTGGTGTAGAGATGATGGACCCATATTTCGTTGTAGGTCAGGAGTTGATCCCAAAAAAAAGCATTTCCTTCTTCAAAGCAATTTGGAAGTTGTCAGCAGACGTCTTTCTGTACACATCATGCCTCATTGAGAAAACGTGTAATCCAGCTTGCCATTTTTGTATCTAAATATGTCTTATTTGATGGTATTGAAAATATGATAAGATAGGGGGGGGAAACAGATACCCGTCACTTACCACAGATGAAGGCAGGAGGGTGTGACGAACACGTAAAAACACAAAAAAAAAACAAAATGCCATGGCGGGTTGGGATGTGACCACATCATTCCCCCTGCCATGTCTTGCCTCTCACATGATTAAGGCTCATGCTGAAATATTGTGCATTTTTGTGTGTGTGTTTTTACGTGTTCGTCTCGCTGTCCTGCCTTCATCTGTGGTAAGTGACGGGTATCTGTTTTTTCCCTATCCTAACATATTTTCAGTGCCTCACGGCAGTTTTTTTGTTTCCATTATCCAATTATATCATGGTATGAACACTTTAACACCCAACTCTGATATAATCTCGGCAACAGTCATGCAAAATTGCATTTCACAGGCTCATGCTTCATTGATGCTGGTTGGCACTCCCTGATTGTGACTTTGATTTTCCACTTAAAACTTTTTTGAAACTTCTTGGCTGAATTGAACATTTGGCTTTTATTTAGAGTATTACCATTGAACTTCACTTGGGATCTCTTTCAAAATGTCATACAGTCGTTGGTGAAAAACCAAATACTGTGTTGACCAACATACCCTGTTCAGATTCACTCACAGCATCACTGAAATCATGGACTTGAGTGAAAGGACTATGGTATGGTTTTCCCCTCTACATCCATCCCGTCTTCCATCTCCCCACCGATTCTGTGCCTTGCCAAACTGCTCATGTCACGATAGAAGTCAAACAAAATTCCAGCTTATATTTGAATGACCCACTTTGTACCCACTTTGAGTACCAATATATTTGTGGATCCTTGCTGGCATAGGATCAATAAGTGCTTGAATATCTTCTTTGGGTATGTCTCCCTACACCTGCATGTCTTGTGCAGTCATTTATTGCTCAGTTTTTGTTGGTTTACTTCGTGATCTAATGTTTCTGCTCTTGGCACACGAGACGTGCTCTATTAGTGACAAATCTAGAGACTATGTGCTCCATATTGTTACCGTAACCCCTTGCAAGGCTTATATTGTGATGGTCACAGTGGGAGGGTGGGTATTGCCCTGTTGGAAGTTGTGATTTGAATGATGGACATGAAGGGTATCATAACACGGTGAATAATGGTGGGTGGTCATTGTGCCTTCAACCAATTCAGTCCTGCTGCCGAAACTGATTGCCCCAAAACTATGACACCAGTGATGAAACTGTACGATGTTCTGACATCACAGCACGGTAAGCCGTTTTTCCACTATGCCTGCATACATGTTGTAGATTATCACTTTGCCACTGATAGAATAGAGACTCGTCTCTAAACACCATGCCATTCACGTGTCCATTTGCAATTTGCATTACACCAGGTTAGATGTTGCTGGCAATTAAATCAGGTTAATGGAACACGTTGCATAGGGGTTAGGGAGTGGAATCCAGCTTCAAGCAGTTGGTTTATGATTGTCTGGGGGTGACTCTGTAACCACTACTTGGATCTGGCCTACAGTCACCCATCTGCCAATAACAGCCACCCACACAATTAGGCGACCTTCACATGCTGTTGTCCTTCTGTAAGGACCTGTGCCTGCTCTAGAAGTACTAGAGCCTTCTTTTTTTTCTCCTGTGTACTGGCATTGCACTAGGACCAATCGTTTGGAAGATTTCAGGATATAATGCACCCATTTCAAACACACCAATTCTCCAACTCCTCTCTGTTCTGTTGTGTAGAGAGCAGTCACTTTTTGCCTTTGACATACTTGGTAAACAAGAACTTGTGGACAAAAAAGTGTCATGTTACACCACACTGTTCACAAATTATATGCTAAAAAAAAAGCAATTTTGCATAATAAATAATGCTGTAGTTCTCATACTAGATGTAAAAATGTCAATTTTTAATCATTTAATACTCTTCATATGGGGATACTTGGGGCTGAATTCTTTACTAACTCTGTACACACACAACTTTTCAACAATATGTTGTGCTTTCCTTGAACTCTAAATAAAATTCCATATCACAGTTATACAGCGTTCTGCTAAAGATTTTTTTATTGATGAATGAGCATGAAATTAAGGTTTCTGTTAGACAAAATTACTTCTTACTAATTCAAAGGTTTTATATATATATATATATATATATATATATATATATATATATGGCTGTACAAAATCTTACTTTGTATTATACCAGCTAATGAGGATTGTATCAATGTTGGTTTGGCATGTGGATGTTTCACTACCAAAACATAAATGGGTATGTGGTTGTGTGAATGATTTTCATGTTAAATTATTTTAAATGGCGGTGGGGTTACAGTATCAAATAATCAAATTTGAGAATTGTTTTTAGAATGAAAGGTAGATTTCATTTTTAGCTAAACATCTGCAAAAAATCTTTTGAAATTTTGACATTACTTTTCAGATTTTTCATGTAGAGCTATACATCAAATGCACTACATCATTTCACCCTCTATGGGTATTGTTTTAAAATTTGGTAATTTGCTGCAACTGTACCAGTGCTCAGTTTGAAAATTTCAATATATTTTTCAACAAGTGGATACACACATTTGCAATGTGATTCCATAACACCAGCTTCTGAAGGTTAAAATAAAATAAAAAATGTGGATCTGTGATTTTACATGATGCAAGTGGCATACCACTAATCTTTTAATCCATGGAACTTCTTGCCTTTTTCAAATATTACTTGTTGCTCTCTTTTAACGTATCCACGTGTATGCCAATATAGGAAAGTTTTAACCTTCATGTCCTTTGTCCCTGTCATCTCTTATCTTGTACTCCCAAAACCTGTGTATGTAGATTTGATAGTAATAGCCATATGCTCTAATATGCACATGACACTCCTGTGAGTTGCTGGTCATTACATCGTTACAGGCACTATCCTGCTAATTAATATGTTCCCTTCATGATGACTTGAAATTTTATTTTTATTAAATGTCATTGAAAATTGATTAATGTCAATATCCTAACAACAAAAAATAAACAAAAAATACAATACAGAATCTTCTGATATCGAGTATCATTTGTCTCAAACAGATTTTCCCCTAAAAAATAACTCCAGTAAATAAGCAATTTTTGTTTTTTTGAGAAAAATTAATTTTTCCATGTTGCAGTTTCTGCTGAAGTTATTAGTACCTGGAGTGCAACACATGCAATGCAAAAAGTTGTTAGTTAAATTGATGGGTGGTTACCTTTGGTATAGGTAGTTCCAGGTTTGTGTCAGGATACGACTTCTTTTTGTGACTGCATTGTTTCTACCAAAAGGTAGTAATATTTTAAATAGTTGTAAATTTTAGAAACAGTTTTTAGAGCAGCCAAGGAATGAGATCCCAAATGTTTGTGACATACTCCATATTTGGAAAATTGATGTACCAGCAAAGCCAGCTATATCTGTATAACTTGTTGAAGTGACGTACAGAAGACAATTCTGCTTAGTACTCAATACACCTACCTGCACTCGGAAAGCCGTATCTCCCAAGGACACAAATCCAAGGCCTTCAGTATTGTAACCAACTGCTTTACCAATCACACTATCAATTTGTCACAGATGCTTGAGCAGAAGTTGCAACATTGAATAACTCATTTGTCCCACAAAATGTGGCCTGTATGGCTTTACAGGCGTTAGTTTTCTGTGATAGACAGTGACCACCATTCATAAATCGGTTTGAAATATATCTGACACTCTGAGATACTAAAATCACGTCATTGTATTTATTTTATTTGATTTTTGACTGTAGTTTGATTTTGTCTGAATACTTACTTTTTTTGTTTTAATGAGTAAGTATCCTCAATTAATATTTGTCACATTGTATTCAAGATATTAGTCAGTACAACAGGAAGACAGTCTATCAACATGACTCGGCTTTATGAAAAGGCAAACATGTAACATGGTAATACACCAGTGAGAGATACAGACATCAGACAAATTAAAACCAAAGCATGTCTTTAGGAAACAATATTCAAATATTTATTCTTATCTATTTCTTTCTTCATTTACGTTTAAAGATGGCATATTAAAATGTATTGTATACAAAATAAAATTAACAGTAATTGAATAAAGTACGCCGTCTTTTGTAAGGAAGAATTAAAGATGTGTGAATTAAGTAAAAAGTTACCTACATTCGTTATTACAGGTTAAGAATGGTGGAATCTCATAATTTCTTATGTATAATTTTCTCATTTGGGTTGCAGGAGGGTAACGACAAATTGTATTGAATTCAGCCAATAATTCACTTTCATTTTATCCAACATTCTATTGACAAATAAAATTAGGGGAAGCAATCTTTCTTTAAAAATGTAACTGGATCTTTATGAAAAAAACTTTTTTAGAATGTTTTGTATTAACAGTTCAAATAGGGCATTGATTTTTAAGTAAACTTCAAAAAAATGTGGGAATTTAAGTGAAGCCAAGTCCACTATACAAACTAAATTATTTGCTATAAAAAGCTAGATTCACCTTCCCCCCCTCCCCCCTCCCCCCCCCCATCTTCATGCTGCTGTCTTTTTTGAAATATTGAATAAATGTTATCTGTGAGAGTGGATTTCCACCCAAGTATTATACGCTTTGTCTCAAAATATGGCTTAACTCATTATACTGCTTCAAAGGAGTTACTTTTCAGTGTTGGGGAGTGACCTTGTTTAAAACGGAGTAAATTTCCATAAATCCTTAATTTCTTTCATTACAGATTTCCTTTCTTTGTATATACAGAATAGCTTAAGAATAACAGGGTAAAGGTAGAACTACCAAATTCAAGTCTCCCTTCTTTTCCTTCAGCTCAGTGCCATGTGAGTGTGGTGTGCCAGAAGAGCTGAGAGAAGACAGTAATAATGGTGGTAAGGTGAAGAGGTGTCAGAAGAGAAAGCACAAGCAAAAACAGCAGCAGCAAACCCAGAAAGATGCAGCATCTGCTCGAGCTAAGCCAAAAAAAGTGGTATGTCATCAATAATGTTGTAATTAAGGAAGATGTGCATAGCTATGAAACTTGAAATTCGTCTGCTGTACTTCCTTTTACCCGTGTGGTTAGTTATTTTTAGAGCTTCACCCTTCCAACTTGTCTGCTTCTTCAGGTATTTCTTTTAGTTTTGCCTCTGTAACTCTGTATAATAACGCAATAAAGTGTAAAATATATAATATAGGTCCTAAAATTATTAAAACTTTTAACTTTTTTCTCTGTCATTAGTGTCTCGACTGGTTTGATGCAGTCCTCCATCCATCCGCTAATAAATCATCTTAACATACCCCTGCAACCCATATCCTCAATTATCTGCATCATATATCCTAATCTGTCTTCGTCTACAGTTCTTACCTTTGACTGTTCCCTCCACTAAACAAGTTGACCAATTCTGCAAATCTTAAAATATGACCTACCAGCCTGTCTCCTCTTTCTGTAAGACTCTTCCACAAACTTCTTTCCTTACACATCATTTCCAAAACTTGTTCGTTTCATACATTATCTGTCCACTTAATTTTCAACATCCTTCTAAAACCACATTTCAAATGCTTCTTTCTGGTATTCCTATTCTTTGCTGCCATCAAGTGCTGTGCTTCACACAGAGTTTTAAAAATTTCTTTCCAAGACCTTCATAATATTTGAAACTTAAGGAATTTTCTTTTCATGAAAGCTCTTTCTGCTAGTGCTGTTCTGCTTTTAACATCATTCCTGCTTCAACCATCAGTTGTAATTTTACTTCCTAAGAAGCAAAATTCACTAACTTCTATCGCATCCAACCCTATTTTTAAATTTTATCAACTATTATTGGTATCATTTCTGCTACATTTTTGTCTTGCTTTGGTTTATATTTAATCCAAAATCTTCCTTTAGGATTTTGTTCACGAGTCGGTAATTTCTCAATATTTGTTCTGCAAGCAAAACAATGTCATCAGCAAATCGTAGCATATAGATTTTTTCCTCCTTAAACACATCTGCCACATTCATTTTTTTTTTTTTCATTTCCTTTATTGTTTCTTCTACATACAAGTTGAATATTAATTGGAATGAACTACAGTGTACACACCCTTTTTATTTGATGTATGTCTCATGATTCTCTACTTTTATAACTACTCGATTCTTACAAAGATTATAAAGTATTCTTCTCTCTCGCTATTTTAGTCCTGACTTCTTTAAAACTTTGAGCATCTGGTCCCACCTAACATTATCAAAAACTTATTCTGAATCAGCAAACACCATAAAAGTATCTTTGTTTTTCTTGATCTGCCCTTCAAGTATTAATCTTAAGGCCAGAATAGCTTCTCTTGTACTACAATTTTTCCTAAACCTAAATAGATCTTCACCTACTGTCCCTTCTACATTTTCCATCCTTCTACTGCAGTTTCCATTCTTCTGTATATTATTCTGGTCAGTAATTTTGAAGCTTGTGATGTTAGACTTATAGTGCGATAATTCTGTCAGCTTGTGCTTTCTTCGGAAGTGTGAAGATGACACTTTTATTAAAATCAGTGGGAATCTCTGTTTCATTACGTTTTGATATAAGTTTGAATAATCTTTGGATTCCTTCTCCTTGGGTTTTCAGATGTTCTGCAGGAATCTCATCAATTTCAACAACCTTAGTTGATTTCAAATAACTGAAAGCTAACAAATTTTGTCCTCAATGGGATCACCTAAGTCATCAATGCCGACATCAATTTCTTTTTCCAATACACTGTTGTTCAAATCTTCATCATACAGTTTCTCTATGCATTCCTACCATCAGTTAGATCTATCTTCTGAGCTTAGAAGAGGCTTCCCATTGGAATCTTTGTTTTTACCTCTTTTCTTTATTTCTTCAATATTGTATTTTATCTTCCTATATGCCACATCTACAGGGCGTTCAACCGGAAACGCTACCCTCCCAGTCTGTTGCCGTCGGCAACTTGCTGGGACAGTGGAGCCAGCAACTCCCGCCACACAGCCGGCGCCGTGAATCACCGCACTGTAGCTAGTTTGTGACTTCAGTCTCTTATTAATCAGTGTTGTGAATAAACGTTTCTTTGCGGTTTGGCTGGTTTGGGGCTTCATACTCTTACTAATCTGTACCATGTTTTAGTGTGAGTAAATTATGGTACGTTACAGTTTGCAACAAAGAATATTTCTCTATGATACATATGTGAAGAAGAAGTCGTTTAAAAAGTGTCTCAGTAAATTTCGTCGCGAATATCCTGGCGCTTTGCTGCCAGCTAAATCAACAATTCTGCGTCTGGTTAAAAAAGTAAGAGAAACGGGTTCATTTTTTAACAAAAAGAGACTGTCGGTCAACCGTATTCTCACAGAGGAGAAAATTACGATATCGCTTTTCGACTAGAACAGTCACCCAAAAAATCATTAAGTCAGTTAGGGCAGCAGGCAGGCGTATCTAAGACGTCAGCTTGGAAAGTAACAAAGCTAGTTCACTTAAAGCCGCACAAAACAATTGTGGTGCATAAAATTACAGAAATAGACCAGGGGCCTAGGATTAGATTTTGCAACTGGTACCTGCAGGGTGTCCACGATGGCACTGTTGATCCGCAACTGACGTCACATTTAAATGCTTAGCACATACAAGTTTATGAAGCGTAATTATTATGAAATAGTCCGCGACTGACGGTCGAACAATGCCGGATGCTGACCGCTCGCTCGCCGGGAGCAGTTTCTTCCTTGTAGCGCTAACAGTGGGTAGCGTTTCCTGGCGAACGCCCTGTACTTTACCTGTGACCATTTCCTTTCCTACTTCGCACTTTTCTTGCAGCCATCTTTCTTTTGCTTTTTTGCATTTCCTGTTTATTTGATTTCTAAATTGTCTGAATTGCTCTTTTCCTGCTTCATCCTGAGCAGTTTTGTGCCTTCTCCTCTGATCAGCTCCAAAATTTCGGGCAGCTTGTTCCCTAAAGCCTAATGTTTCTTTACCAGCTTTCATTATTTCTGTCTTTAATGCATTCCATTCATCCTCAGTTGAGCTCCTTTCAGAGGTACTTCTTAGACTCACATATACAATTTCTTAAAACTTTTCTCCTATGAAAGATTATTTCAAATTATCCACTTCCTGTTTGTTCCGATTGTATCGTTCCTTTCTCTTGAATTTCAGCCTACACTTCATAACTATCAGATTATGGTCATTCTGTCTACTTCTGGGTATGCTTTAGTCTAGAACTTGATTACTGAATCTCTGTTTCACCATGATATAATCTATCCGATAGCTGCCTGTATTCTCTGCACATTTTCAGGTGTATATCCTTCTTGCACAATTCTTAAATATTGTGTTCGCCATGACTAGTTTGTATCTTTCACAAAATTCTCGCTAATTTCTTTCTCCTAGACCAAACTTCCTACAGTATTCCCTTCTTTTCCTTCTCTCACTACCGCATTCCAATCAGCCATGAACATTAGAATTTCCTCACCCTTCACATATTGGATTATTCTCCTTGTTTAGCGTATGTTTTCTCTATTTCGACATCATCTTCCTGTGATGTCGGCATGTACATTTGTACTAACGTGGTTGGGGCGGGCTTAGTTTCTAACCTCATCAGAATAATCCTTTCACTACCCATTTCCCTACTCTTTTATTCATTACAAATCCTGCACCAGTGATTCCATTGACAGCTTGTAAGCTAATTATCCTGTGTTCCCCATACCATAAATCCTGTTCGTATTTCCATTTAATATCACTAATCCCAGCAACATCTAACTTAAGTCATTCCATCTCCCTTTTTAAGTTTTCTAATCCACCTGCCCTATTGAGACTTCTAACATTCCACGCTCTGGCTGGTGGAATGTGACTATCGGTAATTAATATGAAAAAGGAGCTAGAGTGGGATTCATTGGAGGATAGGAGGAGGGTGAAGAATCATGGGAGTGTACAAAGCCTATACTGGTGATGAAGCATGGAAAGATAATGGTGGGAAAATTGAGAGGTGCTTGGAAGGGTAAGGTTGACCATGACCACAAGCTGGCACTTGATTTCAGGCATAAGGGTGTGGGATAATTTTCTTTCGTAGGAACTGGAATAAATTGCCAAACGAAGTGATGAATAACTTACCGGAAACACTGGAAGAATTTAAAGTAAAAATTAGTTGAGGGGGGGGGGAAGTAGGTTGGAAGGGGAAAGGGAGGGGGTGTAGGGAGATTGCCACCACAGCAGGTGCTCCATCACAATTTTATCAATTATTATTATTCTGATGACTCCTTCCTAAGCAGTCCCCACCCGGAGATCCGATTAGGGGACTATTTCCCCCAGGAAGAAGCCATCATACTTTATGTAATTTGAGCGGTTTACATGTCCTGGAGGAAATCCTTAGGGTTTATAATGAAGTGGCTTTCTGTTGCCTCCTACATCCCCATGCAATTGACCATTTCCAAATCATCTGCCTTTAGGGGCCGTTTCCAAGCCCAAGGGCAAGAGGGTGCTCTTGACCACTCCCCGCTATTCCTCCCTCCTATCGGAGGCCATTGGCAAACAGTGGGCGAATCCTTATACAGTGGACTATTCAGTCGCCAGAGCCTCGTCCTTGCAAACGGGGTGCACCACGTGAAGGAGAGGTTGACATATGGCTGGAAGAGGCTAACATAGCCACTCCCAACCCCTTGCACGTTATAACCATAGTAATCACATGTAAAAATCTAGTATAATCATTGACAAATTTATTTATTTCCTTATTATCCTATTATAGAAATCAATTTCTAATATTAAATTTTGAAGTAACCATTTGTACATAACCTATTAACACCATTATCAAATATAAGAACAGAGACTTTCCCAACGTATTATTGCAATGAAGTCTTCTTGGATGTACTGCCAGGTTGTGTTGTGAAAACACACTATTATGAAGGCCAGCTCTGCCATCTTCCTCAGTTGTGAAAACATCTATTGCGGTTTGCTGACTGACACATAATTAGTAAAACTGGCTGGGAAATATCTTGTTTTCATGATCCTGTGGTACACCCATAAAGACTTCATTGCATCCCTAACTAATGGTTTTATTTCTGTTTAAACTTTGATTAGTGAGAAGCAGTTGTTAAACAGCTTTATTGTAACTAAGAGGATAATTTGGCCTAGCTGAAGTTTGTGGAATCATTGTTACATTGTCTTATTTTTGTTCTTAATGTTAACAGCAGTTTTGAATTTATAAAATGGTAGTCATTTATAATACTTAGATTCATTTAAAAATCTTTACGTAGTCACGAATGCTTCCACTGATAGTAGATACCTTTTCTCGCCGCTCTGTTGACTTGTTCAGTATGTTTCTCGACAAAATGTGCTGTTTGAAGATTGGAAGCTTTTAGTCAAATTCTTTGGTTCTCTGTCACTTCTCGCTTAAACTGACCATTCACAAATGGGTTTTCTCTGATACTAGAGTGGATCTCTTCAACTTGGAGAGTAATCTTTTCAAAGTGACGAAGGGTGCTCCATATTGATGGAAATAACATTTGTTGGTATTGTTGAACTTGGGGAAATAAAATATTAAGTTGTAGTAGAAATAAGTCTTAAAATGGCTCCAGAACACAAGTATATATGTCTTAATCCTGACTAATTACTACACTGTCGGAAATTGACACAATACCAACAATTTACTTACTTTATGGTACGCTCTACTGGAACTACATTAAAGGAAAATTCTCTCTTGAGGTGAACTGTTACTAACACATTTTTGGTGTAAAGATGCGGCTGTCTTGTATCTTTCCAAGAATGTGCCTTGTCGAGTTTGATCCTTCTCACAGAATATGCAGCAGTGCTATTCTTCCTATCCTTTTTATAATCTGCTACACTTTATAGATTCCACTTTTTAAATTCCGTTGTCTATTGTACCTACTTATGTCAGTAACTAGCATTTGTCTGTATAGAAATTCTTTACCCATTTTATTCTAGTGGAGAAGCAAAAAAAGTAAACGTCATATAAAAAAATTCCATTCTTTTAGGTATTACCTCAGATTTGGTTTTAATACTGACGTCCAATTTTTTTAAATCATGTTTTAACTCAGTATAATATTTGAAATATAATATAATAAAGGTATGAGAAAAATTATCCATATTAATACATAGAGATGATTATTGTATGTTAGTATTACCCTAACTGAAGAATAGGTATAAATATCTCTAAGCATTAACTTTGGTTAGGATTACATGTGTTGTCACAACGAAATATATTATTTCCACAGTAGGTAAATAAAACATATTTTTAAATGCTCATCTTTGATGAGCATCTCTTCAAGCACAAAGATTTTTACAATAAATTAAATATTACTTATGCTTATTGCATTTGATTCACATATTCAGTTTACTTTGTTGTACCACATTTCAGAAAACTGAAGAAATATATAACTGAAGTCAGAATAGTTGTTTGATCTTTTGTCAGTATTTCTTGAATGGAATGTTAATCTGAGTGGTCTGTGGCACATATTTGGCCCCTCTCAAAATTATTATAATTTCGTCCTTACCTTGGTCATATACCTATAAGATTTTTTTTTCGTAAAAAATTTTTACAACTCCATCCAAATTGCGGGAGTAGTTTACATCGCGATACAGATTGAACTATTTTCATGCAGTACACTTATGATGTAATCAGTATGGTGTTCATGACACACTGAAGAAGCCAGCGGCATTTATATCAATATTCACACAGAAATAATTACATACTAGGGGGACCTGCATGGAAGTCTGGGGGTTTTGGGGTGAGGCTAACCAGAAACTTGAATTTAGTTGCTATTATTGAGTTATTATTAGAATTTAATTAAGGATGAATAGATACCTGTGAAAACTTAGTATCAACAAAGTATGAAAACATGTAAATAATGCAGGATTTGTATCTTCTACATTTGGATACTCTCGCATAACTTGACAAATCAATACAAAAGCTTGGAAAGAAAGGTATTATCATCATAAGGAAAATTTATACGATAGCTCAAACGTCACTTAAAATAATTCGCCATATCAGAGATGTCGACTGTGACAATGTGAGTTGCGAGTTATTTTACATAAAAAATTGGAAATTGTAAAGTATACTGCTATATAAAATTAGGTTTGTGGACAAAGATTAATATTTAAATTACATTACCCAAGTAGATTTTTTGTTGTTGTTGTTCAGTGTCACATTAGAAATAAGAGTAAAAATTAATAACTTAGAAAAGTTGGGAGTTGTTTATATCACTGTACATGTCACAATGTGAAATGGTGCTTATGAAAGTCGCTAAAATAATTGATAACTAAATTTCTCATACTATTTGCTGTAACAAGAAGGTTCAGTTAGGCTGAATTTCAACCTAACCACAATCTCCGCTAATATTAGTTTCAAAATCAAAGCTACAATCATGTGCATATTGATACTATCACCGTATCTTACTGATGTCATGTTCCACGACATAAACATGACCTGAAAAGTTAAATGAAATCTAGGAAACACGAGATTAACCATGCCACCGACATTAACGAATGAGTAACGTACTTCTGAATGAATTTTTATTTTTTTTAAAATATAAATTTTTCCATGCAATTATAAAATAACCATTTTTAGTAATGAAACAATTGAGTTTTTCTAAATTTCAACAAACCATTAGGCACATAATTCCACACATGCCGTAAACTACATACTACAGAAATAAATTTTGGAAACTTTTGAAAACTCTCGCATATTAGTTTTCATAGTTTAAAAGAAGAAAACAAGCATTATTAAGATTATAGACTTGTAATTCCTCAAAAAAAACAAATTAGCTGCCAATGTATTTGCTCCTACCGTCCACATAAAATTACATTGGCTGTAAGATTTCATGTGCCGCCCAAATATTATTATATCGGAAGCAATTACGTAGTGTATTGCCAGCTCCATTTCAGGCCTATGGCTTTAACGAAGTATAGATGGTTTTGAGATGCCATTCATTGGAATTCCACTAATCTAACTCCAGTTCGTACTATTTTGTTGTTGATACGATAGGGTCAACGTTTTGGCAAGTACTTGCTTTTATTACTCAACACGGTAAGAGGATCTTCAGGAGGCTATATGGTAATTTTATGCATGTTGTTGGCATTTTAACTCTTACAAAATATTAGGCAGTTTTTTTAAAACAATTATTGTTCAGACATTGAACAGGCATGTGATGTTTATAGGTAACAATTGTTTATGGTGTTACAGGTGACGCAGTCATATGATGTTCTGAAGTCAATACTTTCGAACAAAGATACATCCAAGGCAACGCAAGAGGATGCCGCCCCCCAACAGGTTAGAGAATGGCCTGCCCCCTAAAAGGTCACATATCTTATAACGGCTGTAAGCCTCTAATTTTCTAAACAAGATGGAATCACTTCATTTTTAAAAATTGAATGAGTAGCTGAGCACTTTCTTGAATTACAATGAATTGAAAATCAGTTTATTAAATAGTAAGTTAATTTTAACACATTTAACATTTCCTTTTTGTTCTTATGATTATTTGAAGTGTTTAATAAACAAAGGAAAAAGGAAACAGCTTTAGGCAATATAAATTACAAGGAAAGGGAAAAAGACTCATGACTCACCAAAGTTGAAGGCAGTGACTGAAGAACATATATCAAGAACACAAAAAAATATACACAATATTTCGGTCATAAATTTCATGTTAAAGAGAAGTAGCAGAAAGGAATCAAATTGGATATGGAAATGAGCCACCACTTACCTTTAGGTGATGGATGTGGGGCGCGAATACACAGAAAAGACACTTGGGGGGGGGGGGGGGGAAGCTTCCCTATCATAAGACACGCCACCTGTGAAACCACCCATGTAATTTACCAGTTAACATGCAACCACTGCCTGGCTTCATACATAGGTTTGACCACAAATCCACTCTTCATAAGAATGAATGGCCACTGACAGACGGTGTTCACAGAGAACCCAAAGCACTCAGTTGCTGCCCATGCCATAACCCACAACTTGAATAATTACAACTCTTGTTTCACAGTTCGTGCTATCAGAGTTCTTCCTAATAGCAGCAGTTTCTCTGAACTCGGAAGGTGGGAACTTGCCTACCAGTACAAACTTGGCACAAGGCAACCACCTGGTCTCAACTTGAAATAATACCCGGTCATTATTATTATTATTATTATTACATATGTTTAACCTTTTTTAATCCCCTTTTCCATTACCTATATTGAACCACCATTAAACCTAAGGTGATGTTTACTTCATAAAAATTATTATTTTAATTTGTATAATATTTTATATAATTATAAATATTTTTTTCATATTTAGTTCTAATTATATTTTGATCTTCCCACCGGCCAGAGATTAATTTGGATATTTGTCTATGCTCGGGTATTACCTCCGATTCACTGCCCCTCTACGTTTCCGATGTTTGAATTTACCCCCAAAATTTTCCCAAACAGCGGTCTTTCTGTGAGGCAGTCCCCACCTGCGCCCACCTCTCATAATGTTCTCCCATTGACGAAGGATTTATCCCGAAAATTACTTTCTTATTTGTGTTTCTGTCTTTTCTGTGTGTTCACGCCCCTCATCCATCATCTAAAGGTAAGTGGTGGCTCATTTCCCTATCCTAATTTGATATATATATATATTAGACATTGGGATAGGAGAAAAACCACCGCTTACCAAAGATAAGGGCTCCAGCGGCGTCAAAACACGAAAAAACACACAAACATAATACAAATTTTTGAGCTTAGCTCTTCATCAGGTTGTAGGATGAGGTAGCTGCCCCGCGGAAGCTAGCAGCCAACTGAGGAGACCACACGGGGTGCACATGGTCGGCTGGTCGGGGTGGAGATGGAGGGGGGAGAAACAACATGGCGGGAGGCGGGGGTGGGGGTGGAAGGACCTAAGCCCGAAAATGATAATTAGACTGCACAGTGGAAACGCGGTTGCGGTCATAAGGTCACAGGCATAAAACAAACCAAGGAAAACACGGGGGGGGGGGGGGAATCTACTGAAAACGATCTATAAGTGCCCCCATAAAAAATTATTCCACACGCAAAATTATTGAATATGGTATATGGTGTGGGTTGTGGAGCATGTGGCATGTCCAGTGATAGGGAAGGTTTCCCCTGTGACAGGGTTGCAATATGTAGTAGTGGGAGGATGAATGTTGCAGGTTTTGCAGCGAGGTCAATTGCACGGAAATGATCCATAAGGTGTTTTAGGAGAGTCAGATGGAGGGTATTTGTCCAAGATGTTTTTGAGGTTAGGTGGTCTGCTGAAACAAGTACGGGGGACAGTTGGCAGAATTTTTGGCAAGAGTGTGCGCATTTCTGGAAAGGAGCGAAGGAAGTCATGCCCCTGTTGTAGGATTTGATTGATAGATTCGAGGCCAGGCGAGAACTGGTTGACAAAGACAGGTCTATGGTTGGATGCTAGAGGAGCCGGGAGGGAGTGGTTATGTGGAGGGTGGGTGATTGCACACATGATTTGTTTATGCTCAAAGTCTGCTGGGTAGGAGCAGGAAATAAAGGCTTGGGATAGGTTCTGGGAGTACTGGGAGAGGGATTCAGAATTAGAACATATGTTTTCCGCGGATAGCAAGGCTGTAGGTATGGGAACATTTGGTGTGTAATGGGTGGCAACTGTCGAAATGTAGATATTGCTGTAGATTAGTTGGTTTGATGTGGACAGAGGTGTGAAGGGCACCTTGCCTGAGCGTGATGTCCACATCGAGGAACGCGATGTGTGTATGGGAATAGGTCCAGGGGAAATTAATGCCATTCACCGGATGGTGGTCACTCCTTACTTCCACACAAATAACGCTAGTGCCGAAATATTGCACTTTTTTGTGTTTTTTTTTTTGTGTGTTTGTCTCCCAGCCGCCTTCATCTTTGGTAAGTGTTGGGTCATATTTCCCTATCCTTCCTGAGTTATATATATATATATAACAATGAGCAGGAACATGCTTTAAGGCAATAAAACTAAAATGAGGCAGCTAGGAACAACAAACACAAAAAAGCGCAATATTTCGGTGTACATCCTTATTCTTGTAGAAGTGAGACACCAGGCGGAGTCAAACGTGTACAAGACGGCCGTCTGGTGAATGAATGGTGTGGCCAGCACAGATGGTAGTGTAGAAAGAGAGGGGTGGGAGGAAGCTCAACTATTGGATCAATAATCGATACTGTTGACGGTATATTATGGTAGACCAATATAACTGAGTGAGGATACATATATAAATCAAATTTTGAAAAACTATAAGTGAAAAATAAAGTGTAATAAATATCAGAATATAAGAAATATAAATAATAGAGATAACAAGTGCTGGGTCTGGCGGGAGGGATTTATTGGAGATTGAGGCCTGGAGGCTGTCTAGTGTCCAGGATATTCTGATACGCTAGTTCCCATCTACGTAGTTCAGAGGCGGTTGTGTTATCAGGGAAAACTAGGATCGCCCTAACTGAGAAACGGTTGTTAAAATTATTCAGTTTGTGGAAACTGGCATGTTTTGCAATTGGATGGGCCTCATTGTTATTATGTACTGTCTGCCTGTGGCCATTCATTCTGATAGCTAGGGGGTTAGTAGTGAGGCCTATATATGAGCTGGAGCAATGGAGGCATGTAAGTTGATATGAGGTGTGTTGTCATGCAAGTAGCATGACCAATGATAGGGAATGTTTCACCTGTTGTAGGATTGGAGTAAGTGGTAGTGGCTGGATGCATGCAGCATGTTTTACAACGGGGTCTGTTTCATGGGAATGATTCCTGTGGTAGTTTGGGGGAATTACTGGGTACTTGTGAAACAAGATATTTTTTTAGATTTGGTGCTCTACTAAAATGTGCATGGGACAGTGCATAGGATTTTATGGAGAAAGGTGCGCATTCCAGGGAAGGAACGAAGGAAGTCATGCCCATGAAGAAGGAACCACACCAGGGAAGAACTGGGTGATGAAAGGGGTTCTGCGGTCAGTTTCAAGGGGTACAGCCACAGGAGGGGCTGTAACATGAGAAATTTGTTTGTGTACTAAATCAGGGGAAGATGAGAGCTCCAGACAGGTTTTGTGTGTATCAGGAAAGAGATTCTTCACTGGAGCAAATGCGCCTTCCACAGATGGCCAAACTGTATGGAAGGGAACATTTGGTGTGGGAGGGATGACAACTGTTAAAATGAAGATACTGTTGTAGATTTGTGGGTTTGATATGAACAGAGGTATTCAGGTGCCCATTATGTAAGGAAACATGGCTGTGGGAGTATGTCCATGTAAAGTTGATGGAGTGGTTGCTTAGGGAGTTGAGGAAGTCTGTTAGATGATTCTCTTTGTGGGTCCAGAGCATAAAAATGTCATCTATATATCTGAAATACACAAGAGATTTACTGGAAAGAATGTTTAGGAATTGATGTTCCAGACAGCCCAGGAAAAGGTTCGCATAGGATGGTGCCATACGCATGCCCATAGCAGTGCCGCATACCTGGTGGTAAATTTGAGAGTAGAAGGAAAAGTAGTTGTTAGACAAGATGAGGTTTGCCAAGGATATGAGGAAGGATGTCTTGGGGATGCTATCAGGAGGTCGCATTTACAGGAAGTATTCCATAGCACTGAGGCCCTGACCGTGAGGGATGTTGGTGTACAGGGAAGAGACATCTGTAGAGACAAGGAAGGAGTAGGTTGGTAGAAGAATGGACACTGTGGAAAGTCGTTTGAGGAAGTGTGGGGTGTCTTTTATGAGTGAATGGAGGTTCTCTACAAAAGGCTGGAGATGCTGATCCACAACAGCTGAAATCCGTTCATTAGGCAACTCATGCCTCGACTATAGGTTGCCCCGGATTTCCAGTTTTGTGGATCTTGGGAAGAAGGTACAAGGTGGGGGTAAAGGGATTTTGCGGGGTAAGGAGGGACAAAGATTTGGGAGAGAGTCCTTGTAACGGGCCTTGGAGGTCAAGGAGAGCGTGTACTTCTTGGCATATTAAGGTTGTAGGATGTCGAAGGTATTTGGTGGTGTCAGAAAGCTGTCTCAAAGCTTCGGCCTCGTCACTGCAGTCCATGACTATGGTCATTGAGTCTTTGTTGGCTGGAAGAATGATGATGATCCTATTCTTAGACACTTCTCTCATGGCATAGATTTCAATAGTACTGAGGTTGTTGGGGTAGCAAAAGAAGTAGAGGAAAGATTTTGAGGACAGGTTGGAAGTGAGGAGTTTCTTGAGCATAAGGAGAGAATGGTGTTGAGGATCTAATTTGGATGGAGGTTTGATATGCTCTAGGCCAATAGGATGGACTAACTCGGCTAGTTACCCGAGAAAATTTTATTCTAAATGAAACTTGTGATAATTTGTGTTTTTGTCAGCAGTTAATCTTACCTCATGAGTGAAAGGAAATTTCTGATGACTGTTGGATTCTTAGTAAATATGGTTTGTGAAGAAAATATGATATTCTTTGAACCAAGCATGCGGAAACAATCCAAGTGGTTAAGTGCTTCTGGACACGTTGGGTAGGATGTGATGAGTGGGGGAAGCAACCGTTGCCTTGTCTCATATAGTCAGTAGTACAGCTACCAATGTCAGAGCAAGATCTGCACTCCTCTATTGCACAACAATTAATTATTAAATTTCTCACTTCTGAAGCTGTGAAACAAACCGAAATTCTGCTGAGATTGAAAGCATATTTAGAGGATTGTACACATTGTTAAAGGCTTTTGTATTTGCTTGACAAAAGAAATTATTGAAAGAGCATGAAGAGGTAAAAAATGACTCGTGATTGTCATTCATATAGGAGCATTATAGACTGATACATTTGTACAGTTTGTGATTTTACTGACATTTGATGGTTTCCAAAATTTATTGTAAGGTTAGAGTAAGTTATGGCAGCACACAAGCCATCATATAGGAGCTAGGGTTCTGTATGGTTTCTGCCTAATGGGTGTCTTGTGTTTTGACTGCTGAACAGAAATTGGCACATTTCCTGATCTGTGAGCGACTCGGCACTGTTTGTGGAAGGGAACACGTTTTTAAGTTGCATGATATGCTGTAATGAAAGTTGAGACAAAACAAGTATGCAGTCGGCAACCCTAGTAAAGCCATCAGCTGGTAAGGTGCATGCAACTGTTTTCCTACTGCCATTGCATATTGCTTTCTTGGAAGGACATCCCTCCGTCAATGCAGCATACTACTGTAATCTTTTGGGTGAGATTGAGCTTGCTTAAAACAAAAAGAGTAGTGACCCACTTATAAGAGATGTGAATCTTCTCCATGACAATGGTTGTTACCACACTTCAGCTCACTCACGCAAAACTGAGGAAAAAAAATTGATCTTAACATCATTTTATCATACTCCCTATTAATTTGACTTATTGCCCTGTGATTTTCATCTCTGTCACTGAAAGGAGGACTGGAAGGAAGGTCACAATGTGGTGGAGGGCTTTGTGCACAATTCGATAACATCATACCCCTATGTCACACCACAAAACTCCTTGAATAGTGGCCTACCACCCCTTTTTCAAAACAAAAAAACTATTTGTCATTTAAAAAAAACTATTGTAGTCAATCTAACCCACAGTGTTTCAACTTTTTCAGGCTGTAACCCACTTTTTCAAATAGTGATTTAATGGTGTCCCTTTTAGATATAGTATATTGTCATACATTGAAAAACAAGGACAGATTTTTAAAAAGATCATGAAAATATATTAACCCTTTGACTGCTGTAGACGCGTTAACGCGCGTGGCTACTACTGCGCCCAGGTGCTCCAGACGTGTATACACGCGCCGCCTTGCCGCTCTGTCTGTGCTCCAGACGTGTATACACGCGCCGCCTCGCCGCCCTGTCTGTGCTCCTGACGTGTTAACACGCTAGCCTCTTAGCGGCCTGGCTATGAAGCCATATTTCTACCCAGGGTGGTTAGTTGTTTTCCTCATTCGGCCCTTGAGCGTTGGCAGCTGCGATCTAATTTGTGTTGCTCTTTTCCTTTTAGTTTTCGCTGAGAAAATGGCATACAGTCATTATTTTTTTAAACTGCTTAACGTCTCTTAACAGCGAGGTCTTTAGAGATGGTAAAGAATGGGGGGCAAGGAATGGGAAAGAATTCGGCTATGGCCTTTTGAAGGAAGCATCCCGGCATTCACCTGGAGTGATTTGGGGAAACCATGGAAAACCCAAATCTGGATGCCTGGACGGGGTTCGAACCATCGTCCTCCCGAATACGCCATCGTGTTTGTACCGCGGAACAAATCATGGAGATTCTTACTAGAAGCGACAGTGAATATGATCACTTTGATATGGATGACAGTGATAACCCTTCGACAGGATCTCGATGTAATTTTCCTAAGCTGTGTACATCAGCTAGTGGAAAATGACCATTTTTCAGAGTTTGAAGCTACAGATTGTGCGAGCGAAATGTGTGGAAAAAGAGAATGCTTTAGTGACGTGTTTGACAGCATGTGCTTGTCGATTAAGCTGCAGGACACATGTGTGGATTACGTTAACATTCCAGCAGTTCTCCGCTGAGAAAACCCGGTGTGTACTTTTTACTCGCAGCAGAAGCCTTTTACCAGAGCCTCACCTTACCCTGAGGAACACCGTTTTAAGTTTTAGTGATACTGTTAGATTTCTGGGCCTCATTTTTGACACAAGGCTTAACTGGCTTGCGCATCTAAAAGATTTGAGAGCCAGGGCCTTAAAAGCTCTTAACCTTTTAAAATGTCTGTGTGGCAGTTCATGGGGCACTGACCGCTCCTGCCTGCTACAATTTTACAGAGCCTTTGTACGGTCACGGTTGAAATACGGCTGTATTGTCTATGGTTCGGCACGGGACAGCTATCTGCGTGTATTGGATGGTGTCCACCATGCTGGAATTCGGCTCGCCACAGGTGCATATCGCACCAGCCCTATTGTCAGCATTTGTGCTGACTCGGGCGAGCCGCCGCTTACCATCCGCCGGCAACTCCTCATGGTGCGACAGTACCTGCACGTTGCCATAACACCGGGCAGTCCAGTGCACGATATAGTGCTCCATCCCAACTACGAGCGGCTCTATACCAACCGGCATAGAGCCGCTAAACCGTTCAGCTACCGTACAAAGGCTATTTTAGAACAATATGGATTCGAGCTTCCTTCTTTTTATCACCAGGGTTGGAGTAAATCTCCTCCCTGGCTTTTAAAGAGGCCCAGAACAATTTTAGCATTATCGCGGCACAACAAGCTGTGTACCGCGGATAATGTTTTTATCAGAATTTTTAGAGATGTTTTAAACCAGTATCACACGTTTACCCCGGTGTATATGGATGGGTCTAAGCAGGCTAACGGAGTTGGTTGCTCCGTAGTGTTCCCTCGAGCGACTTACACATTCAAATTGGACGGCAGGTGCAGTGTTTATACTGCCGAATGCTATGCCGTGTTGAAGTCGCTCCAGCATATGAAAGTAATGCGCGATAAGTTGTTCATCATATGCTGTGATTCCCTCAGCTGTATTCAGGCCATAGGAAATATGTATCCAGCAGATCGTCTAGTCCAAGACATCCAGGACGCCCTCCTTTCCCTTCAATCTCGTGGAAAGGAGGTGTTATTCTGCTGGGTACCGGGCCATGTGGGAATCAGAGGGAATGAGGCAGCTGATCAAGCTGCCAAGTTAGCCTGCGACAAGGTCAGAACCGACTTTGAACCGGTCCCAAAGTCAGACCTTGCCTCGGCGGCGAAGAGATTTATCTTTGAAATTTGGCAGAGGCAGTGGCTGGAAGTCGAGCATAATAAGCTCCGGCAGGTCAAGCCGACCGTTCAGCCGTGGAGCAGCTCCTTCCAGCGGGCGAGGAGGGATGAGGTTCTCCTTACTCGCCTCCGTATAGGGCACTGTCCTCTCACGCAGAGCTTTCTTCTCCGCCGGGAGGACCCACCGGAATGTGATGCTTGTGGCGTACCTTTGACGGTACGCCACATTTTAACTGACTGTGTTTTATTTTTAGACTTAAGGGCAGACGTTGGCCTAGCCAACGATCTGTCCCTTATTTTAAATAATGAAGCTAGCAATGTGGCTAAATTTTTAAAATTCTGTGTATTGGGCGGTCTGATCCCAAAAATTTTGGGAAGACCGGCCTAATCTTTTAAGGTGGATGAGTGGCCATTTTACAGCCACTCATCCATGTACATAGCTCTTGTTTTGTTTTGTCTCATATGTGTTTGTTTTACTATTAGATTTAAGTTTTTATGTCTGGCTGGCCTCTTTACAGCCAGCCGGACATGAGCTATGATGTTTTGTATTTTAATGGCCCCTTTACAGCCAACATTTTAGCTTTTTACCCTATTTGCCGTCTGTGTGGCCGACCCCTTTACAGTCGGCCATACAGACGGTAGAACATGGATTTTAAGCCACATTGCTAAGCCGGTCGTTGTTAGGGCGCTAATGACCTCGCCGTCAACGCGCCCTTAAACCACAACAACAACATCCAGCAGTTTGTCATTTTTCCTGATATTTCTAACGGAATATCATATGATATCTATTGCTGATGAGACCAACAGATACGCGAGAATCAATTCGCACTATATTTTCACTATGAAGTGGTTTAAAAAGTTCTTTTTCCACATTCTCGAACACTGCATTTTAAATGCTCACGCTCTTCACCGAGTAGTAACCGGACGAAAAATGCCAGTTGCAGAGTTTCGTCTGTTGCATCCATAAATTTAAATTTCGTGAGGAATTTTTCAGGTTTTCCTGACCCCCCCCCCCCTGTCTTGTAAGATCAGGTCCGTGAGACGCCACCCCCCCCTAGAAATCGCCCTCGAAACTTTTTGAGACCTTTTTTCCAAATTTCATTCATATTGCAAATTTAAAGAAGAGCACGCCAATGCGTAAATGCGCTGTATGTTCGATAAAGAAAGTGCGTCGAGAAACCAATGCAGAACATGTAATGTATCACTGTGTGTTGTACCATTTTTCAAGGCTTATCACACAAAAAGAATTACTAACCATGGTTAACTGCAGAGTAATAATTATATTACATTTATACGCCTCTAAAACTAAACGAAATACAAAAAAAAAAAAAAAAAAAATATTAACCCGGGTCAAAAAGAAGGCTGGAAAATTTGTGCAGATTTTGTGAAAGGTATTCGGAAAGGTTCTCTCCAGATAAATTACTACGCTCACAAACTAAAAACATTTCAGTTGCTGTAATATCTATTTAGTATATGAAGTACCGGCATGTTTGATTACGCAGACATTCACTTTTAGAGGAGCTTTAAACTGAAAAACTTTAGATGTTATATTAACTGTATTTATTTTGTATCTGCGGTTTCAAATCGCAGAGCGACAGCAGAAGAACGCCACACACAACGCTCCAGACGTATTCAGTACACAGCGGTCCGGTCTAACGCGGCATTCCAGGGCAGGTAAACAGCTTAGGCGTATACAAAGCCACACTCAGCGAGGGCTCGGCCGGCCGAACCTTAGCAGTTAAAGGGTTAACAACATTCATGTCGTTCACAGTTCAATTACAAATACGTATCATGAAAAAGCAATAATTTTATTAGAGGGTTGAGCTCGCTGTAATAACTTTTTCTATATTAGACATCAGCAATCTTAAAGTGCTGGTTTCCATTGTTGGCAGTCTGTTTCCTTCCTTTGCAAGAAAACTGCCGACAAAGCTAAATCCTCTTTCTACTGAATACGATTGAAATGCAATGAAAAACTTCCTTCATGCAGCCCATAAAGCCAGTTAAAATAGTGGAAAGCAGGGGGTGGGCTTGGCTCTCAATGCCTCCTAAATTTTCCTTGGATCAGAAATGCCTCCCGTGATCTCTTCTCATTATTTCATAATCAATTATTGTCTCTGGTTGGCTCCATGTTTATTTGTGAATATTTTCATACTTTTAAAAACTATTTTGAAACATCACTTAGATCAATAGATAGGGTGTGAGGGGTAGGAAAGATATAATGAAAGAAAGGAAATGGGGAAGTGAAAATGGCCAGCTAAGATTAAGACAAGGGGTTGTCAATACCCCAAGCTATGCTGGTGTATAAGTGGCAAAATTTAAGTTCCTGCAAACTGATAGGAAGGGATCTCACCTGAAAATGTCGGCATTTCTACCACTCTGATTCTGCATTGTAACACTTTGCTAAATGTTTTTCTGTCTTAACCAGTAAATTTGACGTGATTGAATGAAAGTCCAGTGAATCTTCCATATTATTGTCGATAATTAATGTACTCTTTTGTTTTCTCTATTAGTATCCAGATTTACTGTTTTATAGTAGACTTGAGGCTCTTGCTGTAGCCCAAAATTGGTATGTCATGAAGATCATGGGATGTAGCTGAAATAAAAATTGTTTTTGTTTATTAAAACCGATGGTTCAGGTCAAAAACATTTACGGTCTGAAAATATAAAAATTCTGTATGTCCACACCCATATACAAATTTTCTTGTCGTATAGTTGCTGGAAGTTTTATGTTAATTTTTTTTCGTATACTGAAAAGATGCTAATTAGGATAAAAATATTGAAAATGTCGAGAAATCGGAAAATGTAAAAATTATAACAAATCTTGAAGCTTGGTTTATGGACAGTTGCAGTATTTTTTCAGTATTACTATAATAATATGAATAACCCATGTATTGTTAACATAATGAGTTAGATCCTGTATTTTGTTCTTGAGCAGAGTGGAGTCCAATGCTGGAAGAAAGAAAGCACCTCTCCCCAATGGCAGCTGCCCATCAGGATGTCGGAAGAGGCAACCTGCTACTCCTCGGCCACGCCCTGAGCAGCCATCACCTGCAACAAGTGAGCAGATTGACGTTGTTTTCACATTGCAGAATCTTTGGCATAACTTCCATATTTTTTTTTTTTCATTTTTGATAAGTTAACCAACAAAATTTCTATTCCATCCCAAACATGTCAATGTGCCTGACAACATTTCATAGCACTACTAATGTAGTTCTCATCAGGTCTTAAAGATTTCAGTTTTACTCTAGGTGAATACTGGGCTTGATCAGTAAAACTGGCAATACCTTATAACAATGTCCTCAACCTTAATCCCTTTGACCTAATAAACTTAATTTAGCAAGTCTCCAAATAAACTATTCTGTATGTCCCCATTAATATCACGGAACATCTCGATTTCTGTCATCTGCAGCAAAAAAATGCTGGCTTGTACATAGACTAGCCACATGTAATGAGTCTTGGAGTGCACTCATCTGATCCCCTTGCAATATGCCTGATCTATTTATGACAGTTATTTACACCAAAATATTGTAAAGTATGTTTATCATGCCCCCCCCCCCTCTTCTTAGTGGGCGTCCATTAATTAGGGGAGGTGCCTTTACTTAAATTTGGACCCCCATCCCTCTTGGTGAGATGTGGGACGCTCCCCCTAACATGAGATTAACCTCGTAATTTGGAAGATTTTTTTTTTTTTTTAAGCTACTTCTCTTTGTAGGTCGGCAATCTGAAATAAGAAATTGGTGTGAGATTTTTATCAACTCTCCCCCCTCCTCTTGATAGGAGATTTGGTGAGATTTTGCCACACGCCTCTCTCCCCCACTATTTTGAGTCCACATGCTCCCTTATGTGGTCAGTGACAGGCGTACTTTTCATATGCTCCCTTAGTTTCATTGCACAACAGCATTTTCAGCGTAACTATTAATTAACATTTGCAGCTAATAAATAAGGCCGCTAATAAATAAGGCCGCAAAATGATGGCCGAAACATTATGTTTTCATAAATTGATGTGGTTCAACCCGGACAACCAAGATAACATCAATAAATATTGTAGTTGGGTAGTGCTATAGTTGTAATTGTTTGTGTGCGATTAATATGAATGGTTGTTGAATATTTTTTTCTGGTTAAGTGTATTGTAGTTTTCACCATTGAGGTGATGTTTAGTTGTTTCACATAAATGCTCAAAAAAGCTGCCAGTGTCCAAAATTAGATTTTGTAATTGTTTATATAAATTATTAAACAGTAGAAACTGCTTCATTGGTTTAGTGCTGTTATCTGTTTTGTAATGTAGCCCCTGGCCTACTTACACTGTATGTTTTTACAGATGGAGAAAGTAGGACAAACGCTAATAAAAGCAGTAGAGTGGAGGCACCTCCTGAACTGGGTGTCAAGACGCAAGTAGATGGCAGACCTACCACAGTATCTGGAGAAAGTGTTGGAAAATCTAAGCAAAGGACCAACATTCTGGTTACTCATGTACCTGGTGTATGTGACATATACACATGTCAAACTTGTGAGCGCATGTTCACAACCCGCGAGAAAGCCTACAGTCACGAATGCGAGTCTGATACAGAGTCTAACAAAAGTGATGGGGATCAGGTTGAGATTCTTGATGAGGTGAATGTGCAAGAAGACAGTGGGCCACCATACACTTGCTGCATTTGTGGTCTGAGCTTCACACGCCATGCTCCATTAGTTACTCACACGCGTGCACATTCACTAGTCTCGTCAGACAGTGATGCTTCTGGTGACGAGAGGATAGGTGGTGGACGTCGCCGGAAGGGTGGTCACAGAGCTTCTGCTCCCAGGAAGACTGTTCGTCTCTCTGAACCTGTCTCCATACCTAGTGTTGTTGTGTAATGCTTGGATCTTCCCCTTTCTGGTGGCAGATGTAATTGGGAGGTGCTTTGAGATCTTAAATTAGCTGAACCCTTTTTTTTTTATAGTAGTAATTAAACTAATTGACTGTATTGTTTCTACCGCATTGTCTTTTTCTCGGGAAGTGATTTTTGGGAGTTAAAAATCTGACGCCTCCCAGTCTGTTCCCAGAAAAATGTCGACACCAGTACCCATAACAAGTAAATGTCTTCTATGTTTTGAAGGTTATGTGGACAGTTCCTCTAAATGTGTAAGGATTCATTATTTAACAAAGTTATTGGTGAGAGGCAAAGAAATTTAGTGTGCAGTAAATGATAAACTACTAATTTAGATGCTATGATCATTGAATATTTTGGTGCATATTGTGTATCACTGCCTTTTTAGCACTGGTATATAGAGCAACTCAAAATGTTACATTAGTTTTTTTTTTTGTCTTACCATTCGTTTATGTTAATATTTCCTTTTTAAATCTATTGTATGTTAATTTCGGTGGAAAATGGTTGCGCGAGTGTTACTGTGCTTCTTTATACAAGAAGGAATGTAAAATTAGTTTTTGTAATTTTCTTCAGAAGTTTGGGGGTTGAAAGTCGATATTCGTAGATCATCACTTAATACACAGGGCTGTTACAGTATTATTTTGTGTCGTCTTGTTTCAGTGATTACATGCGGTAATAGCACTTGGAGTTTTGTTTTACTTACACATTAGAATAGCTTTTTAAATTTTTTTTAGATTGATTTACATAAGATCCTGTGGTTTCAATGTAAAATCTGTTCCATACTTCATCCTTGGTTTCTCAAGGATAAGCCTTTTTTTTTTTTTTTTAAGGAGAAAACATGTTATTGTTTAATACATTCTATACTGTACATATATTTGTGTGTTAAGTATTATGAACATGGTTCTACCATTTTCAGGTCAATTGAGACATTTATTGACGAAACAAATATCTGTGGAATTCAAAATAATGCTACATGAAGAGATGTAAATTACCAAAGACAGTTCTGTATGGTTTTTTTTGTGGGAGCTTGTGTGTGTGTGTGTGTTTTTTTTTTTAAATACTTTCTACTTTCTCCTTATTGTAAAATTGTATGGGCATAATTCAGTATAGAAGGGTAGTAAAATAAGAGGAAAAAATAATGGAGAATTAACTAAAACACAGTTATCATTTAGGTGTTTTCTCTATACCACAAATGGATGTATATTCTTGCATCAAAAATGTGAAACGTCTGTAATTCAGGCTGTAATTGTTTTTATCATACCAGAGTTTTAAGGGTTTTATGATGCTGAATTCATAGTTACTTATGTAATAGTTGGTTTATATAGGGACAGAAATTTTTTAAAAATAGTTTTCTCCTGTTGATTTTAGTTATAAAAGAATTACTTTCTTTCATAATTTCCACATTTATTTTCAATTCCCCTTAGTTACATGGATTTGATTTACGTGAAATATACAGCTCTTACCTCAATTTGTTGGATACATTATATCATTTGTCAGAAACTTGAGAAATACAAAAAAGAAACATCTGAATTAACATGAAGAGTTGTGAGTCTCTACAGAATTCATGTAGCAAACACTTGGTTAAGTATAGGTACAAAAAGAAGTTAACAGTTTGAAACAAAATTATCGTGTAGGAAGAATACTTTAAATCTAATTGGGTGTAAAAAAAACTGAGTGTTCATATACTAGAAATGCTATCGCACTAATGCTTTGATTATATGCACTTGAATCTCAGGACAACAGTTTAAATGCTTTTAATTAAGATGCTGTAATTTTATGCCAGACAAATATTTGAAACTTCAAGCCATAGCCAATAAGGGAAGATAAAGGAACTCTAAAGAGTGATATATATAAATATGTATTTTTAATTTTAACTCTTCCTCAGCAAAAAAGCATGTTTACCAAATGATATTCAGAGAGCGACTAACAATCCGTTAAGGATGGCTGAGAGTTAATATGAGAAAGAGGACAGGGGAGGAGAGTTGATGTTAAGAACAACAATAAGAATAGTAAGCCAGTTCAAATATAGAAATGGTAATACCCCAATCAAAGGAATTGATTACGAAACATTGAATAAAAAATAAATTTCAATATTGAAACATAACAGCAAGTATTGTAAGTGATGCCAATAGAAGTTCAGGATGATACTGTAGATGGTGTTTTTTTAGTGGGGAGAGTGCTTGCTGTATCGGACTGAGAGCCAGTCGATACGAGATACAAAGTATGTACTGCCAGATTATCTCCTATTCACAAAGTTTAGTTGGACTGATTCTGAAAATTCTTACAGCACAATTGATTTAATTTACTTTAACATGTATAACAATGGTGTAGACACTATGTTAAATTTATTTATAATCAATAAGTAATTTGCAGTTAGTCCTATCCAAAAAAAAGCATAGTTTCATGTGGTAAATTATATATAAACCACCTCTCACACTATAGTAGGAAAGCTAGTCTCAGTGGTAACATTGGTGAAAGTGTTGAAGTTCATATTACCAAATTGGTATTTGTGGAACAAGTGTTGGTTGTGGTCAGTTGGGTCCACGGAGTCATATCGTGATTAGATGAAGATCTTGCAATGTTAACAATGGTAAAAAGGATGGAGGATTTGACAATATATTGAGCACTAGTAGATGAATTAGTGTTAAACAAGTAAAAAAAAAAAAAAAAAAAACTGGGTTGGGAAGGCTGTTTGGATGCTGCTGTTGTAGGAAATGGTCCTTGGTACTTAATACAATGATAAAAGGATGTGATGTTAGGTAACAAGAAAAGGACATACAAGATATTTTAGGAAATAATGGATATGAGAAGGAAGTTGACTGATTAACTGTAGGTGAGACAGAAGATACTATACTGAATTACACAATAACGAAGATAAATATGGTCAAAAGCATTATTACAATACTTAATGCTAAATAACTAGAATACACTACTGCAATAAATATCTCAGTTTTTCTGTAAATTATTATATTTAATTTGATGTATTTTACTCCAGCAAGCACTAAACTTGAACGTCACTGGTTTATTTTCTAATACTTTGAAGACATGAGGGACAAAACGGCATCTTGTCAATTTTTGGTGGTTTAAAAGAAAATTGTTGCATGAAATTGGTATTAAAATTTGTAACCATTTTCACCCTTAAAAATGTCTTCTAGGCAATTAAAGGCAAATGTCTTGGATGGGTCATCACTGTCATTGATACATAATGTAGAGTATATTAAACTTCTTTAATATGTCAATTTCCTCTGTGTAATGTTTATTCGTGTTGTATATAAAATTTTGATAGCTAAAAGATTGTTATGGATAGCGCTGGAGTAATTTTTTTTTTTTTTTTTTTTTTTTTTTTTTTATATTGGTGATATAATCATGACTTGGATACTTTAGCTGTTAGATTTATCTATATTTTATTTTTGCCAAAGGTTTTTATCGCTGTTTGTAGAAATGCCAATTCTTCACTTCTACGGCAGTAAGATATCAGAGTTAAGAATATTTACTAGTAAGTTATACATTGTAATGTAGTTTGTCAAATTTACTTTAAATATTTTATGTAATCATTTTTATTTTTCTGAAGTGATTGTAGAAGAAGAAAAAATCAGATGTTTGTATTAAACCATCGAATCTTTAGAGATACTAAAGAGAAATAAATGTTTCTTTCATATTAAAGACTTGTTTCATTTTAAAAAAAAAAAAATGTTGTGGAAGCATCATTGTTAATATTATTTATGGTATGAAGTTTATTCTTTGGCAGTCATTTCCCTGCACACCTGCCTAAGATTTAAAAACAGTGTCACATTTTTCACCGTTATGTATGTATGTATATATATATATATATATATATATATATATGTATATGTATATAAAACTAAGGAAGGATAGGGAAATAGACCCAACACTTACCACAGATGAAGGCGGCTGGGACAACGAACAAAAAACAAACACTTGTTCGTTGTCCCATCCGCCTTCATCTGTGGTAAGTGTTGGGTCATATTTCCCTATCCTTCCTTAGTTTTATTGCCTAAAGCTTTTTCCTGCTCATTGTTATTATATATATATATATACTTACTATATTCTGTCTTAATTAAATTACTTTATTCCATTTTCATAAACTTTTTTTACTCCATTACGTCTGAAATCAACATGACGAGGCACGGCAAACCAGGTCGCGAGAATTGCTGATCGCTGACATAGCGGGAGCAACGCACGCGGTCAATGCCTCCAAGACAATGGGGACATACAGATGTTTGGTCCACCGACCAGGTTGAAGTGTTATGCAGCACCTGAGCCGAAGCCCTCATCCGTCACTCCGACCACACCGTGCTATCGTACTACTTCACTACGACCCCGCCGCGGGCTTGGGCTCTTCCGAATCGTCCACCATTGTGGCAGAAATTTCCACCACTCCAGTGGAGTCGGTGAGGCATTGCGTACTTTTCCACACCTAATGGGTGCCCATGGGGACACAGCGCGGACTTAGCGCCGCCACAAACCAGGCCGAAGACCCTTCCAAAACCTGGCCGTATAGTGAGCCTGTCTGTTTATCCCTCTGCCACCCAACCTCACCTGTGTCCCTTAGGACCAGGCGGTAGCCGCAGTGACTGAGTAGCGTATGGGACCCGCTCACCAGCACATAAGCCCTTGCGCACCCCCAGCGTCTAAGCACAGGCAGAGTGCTGGTACCCCCTGCCTGTCTAAGCTTCACGTAGCACCGTCGTAGTGCACGAGCATAAGCCGTCAGAGCGGTGTTGCCAGCACCCATGCGCTACCGAACCCCACATATATAGTTTCCATTTTGTCAACAAGAGCAGTATGTTGTTACTTGTGCAGAGACTGATGTTGGCTGCTGTGTATGTCGTCTCTGATGTCCCTCTGGGATTGGCAGGGCAGTTCTTGTTTAGACTGGAGGACTCTTCATGCTGCTACTCAAGGTTGAAGTAGCGCTGACCTCCTCTCGAATGCTGCCTTTGCGTAGGTGGAAAGTGCTCGGAATCCTTCTTTTGTTTCTAGCAGCTGTTGACGCCAATCAGGAATCTCCTGGTTGACTTGGCACTGGAGCCCTGTACGTTGTTCTTGGTAGTTTGCACATGATAAGATGATATGTTCAGCAGTTTCCGGCTCACCACAGGAGCACAGGTTATTTTCTTCTAGATTCCGATTGTATAGGGCTGCTTCAGCCCATGTCCCATTGTAAGGCACGCGGTCAGATAAGAAAGACTTGTTGTTTTCCGCCAGCCTGTTGTCCATGAGCTAGCCTCAGCTATCCATTCGAACGTGTGCCTGCCGTTCCTGCTATTTTCCTATCTTTGTTGCCATATTTCTTTCAACATTAAGTTGACATACTGTCTTCTTTGTAGTATTCCCCGTCGATATTGTCTTGTACCTGGGGGATGTTCATTTCCTTTTTTAATGTGGTATATTAATGCTTTTTTGATTACTTCCAAGTCTAGCGGCAAGCAGCCCATTAGCACTTGTAGAGCTTCATTAGAGGCTGTTCTACACCCTTTGCTCATTAGTAGAAATTGACGTTGTGTAGCTTCTAATGCTCTTCGATGGTGCGATTGTACTGCTTCATGTGCCCATACAGATGAGCCATATGTCACTATGGGAAGGCAGATTGAGTTGTACATCAGTCTAACGGTGCCCCTTTTAAGGGCCCATTCCTTCCTTGTTACTCTTGTGAGGCCAGAAATCGTGGCCTTCAATTTTTGTTGTGGTTTTTTAACGTGTTTTAAGAATGTTCTAGCTGAGTCGATGACTACTGCCAGGTATTTAACTTGTGTTACAAATTTGATATTGGATCCTGCTAGCTTGATCTGAGGGGGTCTATTGGCCGCGAGTTTTCCCTTCAAGTATTGCCTGGGTTTTTTCTGAAGATATCTCCATTTTGTTTTGGTGTAGCCATAAGTTGATTTCTGTTAGTGCTTCTGTGCCAATTTGTTACAACTGACGTCTGTTTTCGGCGCTAAACACAACGACTAGATCGTCCGCATATGCTATTACGAACCATGGTTTTCCGGTTTGTTTATGTAAGCGATCATCTAGGGAAATGTCCCAGTAGTATGGGCTACTTGGCGATCCTTGTGGACACCCCTTTGTGACTTTCTTCGATATTTTTCTAGATGGTATTGTCACACATATTGGAGAAGTAACTGCAGACTAGCTTATACAATGTGTTGTCACAGTTTGCTATTCGGAGCAGTTGGAGTATAGTTGGCCACCATAGATGGTCAAAAGCTCCTTTTATGTCAGTAAGCACTACAACGGTATATTGTAGCGTTGGATGGATTAGGGAGATTAGTTTGTTAACCGCGTCCTCGGTTCCTAGTCCCTTCTTGAATCCATATTGCAGGGGGGGAACTAACTCCTCCTGCTTCGTACTTTTTCTGGATTCGGGAAATTATTAGTTTTTCTAGAATTTTCCCCATTACCGGGAGCAAGCAAATTGGACGATATGATTTCGCCGAATCTTTCGGGTTTCTATTACCTTTTGGGATTACACAGAGTTTCCCCTTTTTGCAGGGAGAAGGAAATGTTTGTTCACTGAAGCATTGCTTTAGGACCAATTCAATTATTTCCGGGGTCCTTTGGCATAGTCTTTTTGATTGTAGCTGTATCAATGTTGTCTGGTCCCGGGGCTTTCTCTACTTTACATGATTTAATTGCCTGCGCTATCTCCTCACTTCGTAGTTGTTGTTCTATTGGGAGCCCGATATATTGTTGGTTTAGTTGTATCATTGCTTCTTGATCCTCTGTATATGAGGATGTGTCCTCGTCAGAGACGAGCTGGGTGAGGATTTCCCCAACTGTCTCGTCCCAGTGTGTTGCGTACCGCTCGTTTGCTATTAGGACCGAGCTTAGTACGGGGTCTTTCCTTAGTTTGCCTCTGATAATTTTATACACTATGCCCCATGGCTCTTCATTCCCTGTATTCTTTACTAGGTGTTGCCATGTGGTTGCCTTTTTCTTGCTGATCTGCTGCTTGTACCCACTGGCGGCTAGTGCGTATTCTCGCCTGGCTCTTGCTGTTGTACCTACGTCATCCGTTTTTCGGGCTTGTTGAAGGTTTTTCCTTAGATGTCTAACATTCGTTCACGCCCTATTGAGGTCTTCATCCCACCAGGGGACTGCCCGCACTTGCATTCTTCTTTTTCTCATTTCTGTGATATCGGCTTGTAACTTAGTAGCCAATTCTTCAGCGCTAAGTTGGTGATATTCGTCTAAGTTACTGAATTTGGCCGTTACCAAGGCATCAAAAGTACGCCATCTTGTAGTTTTAACATTGTATCATTCCGCAATCACGTATTGCTTTATTGAGGTGGACGTTTGCATCTTGAACGTGATGCATCGGTGGTCACTTGTTATCCACCCGCAGTGAAGATCCCACTCGGTTATTCTGGTCTGCAAGGTGGGTGTGCACATTGTAATGTCTATATTAGTATTCCCACTTGCAGAGGAGAATGTAGTGATTTCCGATCTTTGATTCAACACAAGTCCATATTGGTTGATAAACTCTTCCAGCACTTTGCCTCTTTCGTTTGGGACTCTTGAGTGCCACATCAGAGATGCGGCATTCATATCTGCACTAATTATTAAGTGTTTGTCTTTTAGGCCTCTTACCATCTTTTATACATAGTTTGTCAACATACGGCTCTATTTTTATTTTTAATGGCATTTGGCCATACAGCCAGCTCAACGTGTGTGTTTCTCTTACAATGTATACATTTCATTTCAGTATTAATATTTTCCATCTTCTGTAAGGATGACACAAGACGAACACATTATTTAATTAAAACCACCCATGCCCTTGGCCGGACTCGAACCGGCGACCCCTGAAACGCGAAGCAGGCACGCTACCCCTACGCTGCTATTGGCTGACCATATTGAAAGTATGCGCTTACCGCATAGACTTCTCCAAACGGCCCCGACACCACCACGCATACTACATGGCTATCAGAGTATTGTGATAGTAGCAGAGCCTCTAATGATGGATTCGGGATGAGTACGATAGCTTTAGCCACCTCCCCATCCTTGTTGTTAGTGATTACTGTAGTGTTTGAGCTATAGCCCAGAATTTGACTGTAGTCAAAATATGGTTCTTGTAACAAAATTGAGTCGATGTTCTCTTCGGAATATCTTTGTTCTAGTTGCGGTGGCACCTCTTTGACTCTACCACTGTTTATCTGAAGAATTTTCAGAAAGGTATTGTTTTGTCCTTCCATAGTTGCACTTGCTGTGCTTCGTTATGTTAAAACTCCTGCACACGCACAGTACACTTCACTTTCACTGAGTTTTCGTTCTTGTCTATGTGGACCAGCAGGGCTTGCTCAGCTCCTACTGCTCTTAGGCGGTCATCACACCTGGATCTGCAACAGGTGGTAATGTATTTATGGTTTGTATGCAAGTGCCACTCGCGCTCGCAGTGCCGCTTTTGTTAGTAATGTCAGTGATGGCAATAGGTTAGTTCTTAGTTTAACATTTTCATTGAGTTGGTGCAGACTAGTGTATTTATGTTTAATATCTTAATATTCGCAGCAACCTGCGCCCATATATGTTTTCCACTTGGATTATTTGTGGCCAGTTTGGTATATTTCGTCTTACAGACGTTTGCGGTTATTCTATAATTAAAGTGTCGTTTCAATTTATCGTGAGATAGACAAATAACTATCTCCAGTTTTGTTTTGGGTTCGTTCCCGTCTTAAGAGCCGCTCGTTCGGAATTGCTCATTTAGGTTTGCTGGTACCTGCAAGAGAATCCTGTAAGTGAAGTCCATGTAGCTCCCAGCATCGGTGACGTAACTCCCCGAGCTCCCTATGCGGCCCCACTGTAATTCCCAGGTGAGTGCGGCCGGGGGACCTGTGGTGCTCACCCCTTCATTCAACTCCGGGGGTTATGCGACGCTGGTAGCAGGGATGCATTAATCCCCTGAGGTGCTTGGTCTTCGCTCACCAGGTCACCCCCAACACTGGAGTAGCCAGGGCAAGGTTTCTCAGTGCACTTGAGCTGCGGCCAACACTGTAGTGCGCCTAGTTGCAGCTTGACCACCCACAAGCCTTCCGTCCAGCAGGGGACGTGACACTCCCAGCCTCGGCCGGGGGCGACGGGACTGTGGACGACCGGTATAAGTCCCGGGGGCGGCGGAGGCGGTAACGATACGCCTCCTACAACCGCCCCCTTCAAGGACCCAATTCCAGCACTTGCTATTCCTTCATTCGATGGAAGCCACCGGTATTCTTGTTCCACTGGTCCGTTCCTGCAAGAAAAGCTGTAAAAGAAAATCTTCAGCACCCAGCAGCGGGAACGCAACTCCACGAGATCCCAGCGCCACCCCTAGTGCCGCAGCATCCAGGCGCAACCCCAGGACCTGTGGTACTGACCCCTTCATTCGACTCCGGGGGATTATGCTTCGTCGGCAGCAGGGGTGCACTACTCCCCTGGGGTGCTTGGTCTTCATTCACCAGGACACCCCCAACACTGAAGCAGTCAGGGCAAGGTTGCTCACTGCACTTGAGCTGCAGCCAACACCGTAGTGCGCCTAGATGCAGCTTGACTACCCCCAAACCTTCCGTCCAGCAGGGGACGCGATCCCTCCTGAACCCCCAGCCTCAAGCCGAGGGCGACGGGACTGTGGACATCAGTCATAAGTCCCGGGGGTGCGAAGGCAGTGCGAACCAGCCTCATGCAACCGCCCCCTGCAAGGACCCACTCCGACGCCCAGCAATATCCCCTCTCTTGGTGGACGCAATAGGTACAAGACCAAGACTAGCGGTTTCAAAGTTTGCCAGTAATCATGATTCAGATAAAGCTCTTAAGACACCTCCAGCTCAATCAACCCACCACATCTTCCTGAGGGAGAAATTTCCCCGAATGGTCTAACTTGCACCTACAAAGATACAAGAAAAGCATCGGGGAGGCTCGGGATCCCCGGGTGCGCCAGACCCGTCATCTAGGTCTCCCCGAAGGGAGGCCCAGACCCCTGGGGGTAGGGGAAGACAATGAGTGTGTGGGGTGAGCCATGCGGCGCCTTCATCAGGCTCGAAATTGTCATCGGACATGCGCGAGTGCAGCTCATCGTGCCTCACCAACTTCTACCGATCTATCCGTCCATCTGAGCAACCACCTCCGCCTTGGGATTCAAGCATGGAAGAATAACCCCCCCCCCCGCCATATCCGTTGGAGGGGAGGTACGGACTCTCGGAAGAAACGTCTTTTGCCCACGGGGAATCTCGTGGCGGCGACGCTGTCATGGCATGGGTCGAAGACAGCCCCAGCCATATTGACGTCCGTTATAGCGCACTGTATGTCACAGGTTATACTACCTGGGCCAGCTGGGATGGCCGTGCGCTATTGAGCACTGCTTTGTTGGTAATCTTGTTCTTCTCTTGACATGGTCTCTCTTTTCTTCAGTGGTGTGCCGCTGTGTCTTCTAGTTACTGTCTTCTGTTCTTGTTGTTGTGGTCCCGGATTATCTTGGTTGGGTCTGCTGTTCTTTATTCGTTATCTACGGCAGTACTGCTCGTCCTCGTTCAATGTCCCTTATAGTGAACACCGCCTTGGCGAACTCCGAGCAGGCGTGGAATGTCCTCTCATCCTGTAGAAGCCTTCTCCTCCAGTTGTCCGCCTCGATATCGACAGTGTCTTGAAGCCGTCTCCTGGCTTCTTCATATCTAGGGCACTCTTTTATTATGTGCGTTGCGTCCTCGGTTCCACCGCAGTGGCAACTGCTTGTCTCTTCCAGTCCTCTTTGATGTAGTAATTGTAGTAGGCCGTGACCTGTTATAAGGCATGTAACTGGATACGACATCTCTGTACGAATCCTCCAGCCGGCGCCCTACTACTGGACGGAATCTATCCACTCATATGTTTGTCTGCCGGTTGAGTCTTGCTCCCACCTGGCCTGCCATGCTTCATGCAGACGTTGCTTTAATCTAAGTTTCTCCCTTTTTTGCCAAGTTTTGAAGGGAGCTGTTGTTCTCTCAAGTTCGGTTCCTAAGGCTCGGAAGCCAAATAATTCAGCTGCTTCACCTCGGCGTATGTTATAGTGCAGGGCCCGCTGCACTGTTTCCAGGTCTAATGGGAGGGAGCAGGTTAAGGTTTGTAGGGCGCTGGTTGATACCGTTTGGCATGCCCTTCCCATTAGAAGCAAATACTTCCTCTGGATGGCGAGAAGATTTCCCCGATGATGCACATTGAAGGTCTTATGTGCCCATGCTGCAGCACCATATGTGCAATTGGTACACATGTGGATTTGTACATCAGCTTGATCACTCTTTTGTTTAATCCCCAGTTTCGTCGGGAGACTCGCGTCAGTTGTGCAACAGCCGTTGACAGCTTATCTCGTGTGGTTCTGAGGTGGGAGAGAAAGGACATTTTGTGATCCAGATGGACCCCAAGGTATTTGACTTCGCTTACGAACTGCACTTTCTGTCCTGCTACTCTGATAATTGGCTGTCGATGTCGATCTAGGCCTCCTTGTAGAAATATGGATTTTGTTTTTGCTGCTGAAATTTGTATCCGGTGCTTAGTGAGCCATTGATTTATTTGTCGCAGGGCCTGTTCTTCCAATTGTTCCAGACGTCTTTCGGCTTCTGGCCTGAATCACCACTACTATGTCATCTGCATATGCGATAACATCCCATGGCTTGTCCGTGTGATCTTCTAGCATGTAATCCAGTACGATGTTCCCAAAGAAAGGACCACCAATTAAGCCCTGCGGGCATCCTTTGGTAGTTGTCTTAGTGCAGCTTTCGGTATTGTTTGATATCCTGACTTTTCTGTCTTTGAAGTAGTTCCCGACCATGTTATAGAGGGTATTGTTGACGATTGCAAGCTTCAATCGACGCATTACGCTGGGCCACCAGACATTATCAAAGGCTCCAGCTATGTCTATAAAAGTGGCCACCGCGTGTTTACTATCTGACCGGGGAATGCTCAATAGCTTCTTTACTGCGTCATCTGTACTAAGACCTAGTTTGAAGCCAAACTGCTACGCTGATTCCATTCTCGCGGTAGTATAGGCTGTTTACGCATTATCCTCTGCAGGACCTTCCCCAGATCTGGTAGAAGGCTGATGGTGTGGTAAGATTTTGGCTGATCTTTTGGTTTCTCTTCAGATTTGAGAAACAGGCATAAGTTTGCTTTATTCCACACTGTTGGGAATGTTTTCTCTCTAAAGCATTTGTTGATGGCGATCTCTAGCACCTCTGGTCGCTTGGCCCACAGCCGTTTGACTGTTATGACGTCAATGCCATCTTGACCTGGGGCTTTCCTTACTTTGCAATCGCGAATCGCCCTGTCTATTTCCTCAGCGGGAATAGTGAGGTCCACCAGTTCTCATTGTTCTGTCGTATGATTTCGGCGTGTTCTGGGGTTAGCTCCTCAGAGTTGTCTGGGATTAGTTCTGACAGTATCATTCTCTCCATGTTACTGTGTGTGTGCCATCTGGCTTCCTTATTGATTGTGATAAATTCCTTGGCCCGGCTTTGGCATTGATTATTTTGTGCACTAATCCCCAGGGTTCTATGTTCCCTTGTTGGTGCACCATTTGTTTCCAGGAGTCTTCTTTCTTTTTTGCGGATGGCAGTGTTGTATCTATTTTCTCAGTTGTATATCTATTTTTAGCTGCTTTATCTTCCGATTTTCGTAACCTCTGAAAGGCTCTTTTGAGTCTTGTTACTTCGGTACGCAATGCCGTGATTTCCCCATCCCACCATAGGACCGACCTTGGTTTCCTCTCGTACTTCAATATTGTAGCATCGCAGATCTCGATGATATCATCCTGTAGCTGTTTTGCCATTTTATTTGCAGCTAGGGTGTTATAGTGTTCCAGCCGAGCGTTACTGAACTTTTGTCTGACTAACCAATCAAACTTGCCCCATCTTGCTTGTCTACTGTTATATCGGTCAGTTTTTATTGATTTCATAATCGGGGTATTTGTCCTTATACTAAATGTTATACATCTGTTGCCGCTTGTTGTCCACTCTTCTCTGACGTTCCAGTCGGAGATGAGAGTTGCTGCTTGCTGCGAGCACAATGTTACGTCAATATTTGACTCTCCTCGTGTTGTGGAAAAAGTTGTAAGATTAATCTGTTTATTGGCAACTACAAGCCCATGAAGTGCTATAAGTTCCTCAAGTTCGGCTCCTCTGTCATCGATTTCTGAGCTATGTCACAGCGGGGACTTGGCATTTACATCCGCAGCTATGATGACAGGCTTGCCTTGCAGGGTGGTGAGAATGTTGTCCAACTTCTGCAGGTATGAGTCAATTGTGTGGCCATATTGAAAGTATGCGCTGACCAAATAGATGGTGCCAAAGGCAACTATTATGGCCGCGCATACCACGTGGCTATCCGATAGCTGATTGAGCAACAGCAAGTCAAGAGTTGGATTTCTCACTATAATTGCAGCCATTGGGGCTTGTACAGATGTTGCATTGGTGGCAATTTTCATGTCTTGACCATAGCCCCTCACTGCTCCGTATGCAGAGTGGGGCTCTTGCAACAGAAGCACATCAGTCTCTTCAGCTGCCACTCTGTCCAGAAGTTGTGGTGGGACTTCTTTACTTCGTCGTGCTTTAACTTGTATCACACTTATGTGATTTGGCATTTGCGGGTCAGGCTGATTTCGTGGGTGACCGGCCCATCTTGCTGGGCGGTGCCTGTTCATTGTGCTAATTGTATTGCACCGTTACCTGCCTGTGCTTAGAACCCTTTGCACCGTATCGGCTAGTCACTTGTAAGCTACAGTATAGTAGGAATATTATTTATAGTACAAGGCTGCTATATTCACTATACTGACACTAGATCACTTCTTGGTTATTTACTGTGCGCCACTTTACTTTGTGTCTTCCACTAGCAATATTATTAACAGCACTGGTGGAGCACTATTGGCTATACTACGCGTCGATGCTTGGACGTGTTGTCTGGTAGGTCTTAGGGTCGGCTGGAGCGCACTTCAGGGTGGTCCCGACAGTTGATCCTCACTTGCACCTCACTGCCTGGACCTGAAACAGGCGTTTAAGTGTTTACATATACATAGTGCAAGTTGATGCTAAGCCCGTTTAAGTAAGCAGGTAGATCTGCCCAGCTGTACCTCGATCTCGAGACGTTGTTTTCCTGAGGCTTACGGAAGATAAAGCTAGATTAGATCTTAGCCTGTTACCTTTTCTTACCAGTAATACCTTAGGAATTGTATCCCTGTCTTATTAAGGCAGGCTACTGTTGGTTTCTGTTGTTGGTATGGACCTTTTGGTCCTATGTGTGGTTCCACTAAGGACTGTTGATACCTGCAAGAGCGTGGTACACGACCATAAGCGTTACCCGGGCCATCTACCATAATGGCCGTTGTTGACTGTCATTCCCCTACACATGCGATGCCCATGTTGGGCTTTATATAGCTCCAGCAGATCTAGGTTTGAGCTTTAGTGTTTGGCCGGCTTCGGCCTTGTTTACATTGGAAGCAATGCGACCATTTCTCTTTGTCCTGCCTTATTACGTTGTCCTCATTCTCGTGACTGGAGTATGTGAGGAGGAGCATGTCTTCTGCCTTTAAACCTGTAATGGTTTGCTTCTGGTGCAATGGAGAGAGCCTAGCACCTAACTCATGTCCGCATGGATCATCGTGGTGGTCGGAGCCTCACCCGCAGCTCTCGCCACCCACCACTCAACTTGTTCTGGATGTTTGAAGGCGTCCTCGGGGTATTCCATGCCTGTTAGCATAGTGAGCCCTTGGTTCCATTCAATCTTGACGCCTTGTTGGTCAGTGCTTTTACTTTACCTATCATCTTACGAGAGCCTGGTAGACTGACGCCTGGAAGAAAGAAAACCTGAAAGGAAAAGCCCTATTGGCTGCCAACTGCGGGGGCGCAGCTCCCCGATCCCCCCCCCCCCCACCGCCCCACTGTAATTCCAGCTGAGTGCGGCCCGGAGACCGGTGGTGCTGACCCCATCATTCGATCATTCGACTCCGGAGGATTATGCCACGCTGGAAGCAGGGGTGCACTACTCCCCTGGGGTGCTTGGTCTTCATTCACCAGGTCACCCCCAATACTGGAGCAGCCAGGCAAGGTTGGTCACTGCACTTGAGCTGTGGCCAACACCGTAGTGCACCTACATGCAGCTTCCACAAGCCTTCCGTCCAGCAGGTGACGCGATCCCTCCTGAACCCCCAGCCTCAAGCCTGGGGCGACGGGACTGTGGACGTCAGGCATAAGTCACGGGGGCGGCGAAGGTGGTACGAACACGCCTCCTGCAACCATTCCCTACAAGGAACCAATTCCAATGCCCAGCAATGTCCCCTCTCTTAGCAGACACAATAGGTACAAAACCAAGACTAGTGGTTTCAAAGTTTGCCAGTCATCACACTTCAGATAAAGCTTTTTACAGACACCTCCAGCTCAATCAACCCACCACGTCGTCCTGAGGGAGAAATTTCCCCGAATGCTCTAACTTGCACCTATAAAGATACAAGAAAAGCATCGGGGAGGCTCGGGACCACCGGGTGCGCCAGACCCGTCATGTAGGTCTCCCCGAAGGGAGGCCTAGACTCCTGGGGGAAGACAATGGGGACATTTTTTTTTATTTACCTACAATTACACAGCCTAACACCTAAGAATATATTATGCCATATATTAGGCCCTATTTGCACCTTTTACATAAAAAGAAAAGAATTTTTACAAATGCGCTAGTTGACAGTTGTTCGTATCAGTTATGTTATCTGACCATTTGGCTCTGTGGAATGGTGCCACAGGTTCCCGTCCCCGCCACGGGGAGCGGGCCAAACTCTACTATCTAGCGCAACCACAAAAACATAAATAGCCAAAAAAACAATAACATTAAATGTAAGGTTTGGAAAAAAGTTTCAAAAAACTAATACTATTTGTAAAATTATTATTATTAAATATAAACTTTCATTTCTTTTATTGTTATTTTACATTAACAACACAATTCTCAATTACATCCAAACTTCCGTACTTCACACGATCTCTGCTTCTTTCTCTGCTATTTACGACCAAGATCTTCCTCCTCCTGTACTGTCCAGAGATTTTAATGTACTTTTCATCTGGTAATAACGATGCTTGAAATTCTTTGATGCAATACTTAAAACATAATAATAACACGATATAAAACACTTTTAGCAACACACACATATTAATTATTAATTATTTTTTTAAAAAAAACTAAGAGTCTGTGTATTCTTACACATCCCCTCGGCCAATTTGTCACCAAAATTTGTCAAATTTTTGTGTGATATAATTTCATTCACCACAATATATTTTCAATATATAGTTACATTCATTCATTTCCTTTACCTACTCCCGGTATAACTTTAGATCACATATATTTCTTAATCCTAACATCTTTCCTGATTTAGGATACTGGAGGTAATATGCGTGCTGATGTGGTCTCCCTACAACTATATAAGGTCCTTCATACACGTCAAAGAACTTTTTAATTTCTGCATTAATGCTGCTGGATCTTCCATGAGTCTTCACCAATACTAATTCACTTACTTTATGATTTTCGTGCACGCCGATCGTATGTCTTTTGCTGAAAGATCCTCTTCCACTTCTTGGTGAAACTATCATTTCCCTTTCATTTTGACTTTTCCCTTCGTTGCTTCTTTTTCCTTGTCCTCTACGCCATCCTTCTTCTTTTCGTATTTTATAATGTTGCGGCCTATATTATATATATCAAGCCCTCTCTTTTTCTTCACTTTGCCTCTCGTTGATTTTTCTTCTTCATCTTCACACTTCTTCCTTATTAAGAAACATCTCACCTGGTATTCATCTTCTCTTGCCTCCTTGTCATCTACACGTGTACAGTACTCCTCCTCTTCTTCTTCTTCTTCTACATCATCTTCATCAAGGCCTTCTTCATCATCATTTCCATTAACTTCATCATCTTCTCCTTCGCTATCCTCTGCCTCTTTCTCTGCATCTTCATAATCTTCCCCAGCTTCAATGATTTCGTCCATTTCTTCCGTTTCCGACTCATAATTTCCCTCATCTTTATCCGTGAAAGTAGAAAGCATTTCACTCTTCCTCCTGGTTTCTTGGTTTATTTTCTGGTCACTGTTTTCCCATTCTTTCATATTAGTTTGTACCAGTGATATTTCATGTTTGGCTTCTTGAATGTCACTCACCAATTCACTGTTTATCCCTCTCTGCTCGTCCAGTGCTATCTTCACCGACTCCTCGCGGTTCTGCTGTTCTATCTGTATTAACTTTTGTACCTTCTTAACCATTAAATCTTCACGTTGAGAAATATGCTCATGTACTTTGTCTATCTGAGAGTTAATTTCATGAGAAATATTAGCTCTTTCCTTTCTCCATTCTATTATCGTTTGTTGGTGATTATGATTCATTTTCTGCATTTCGCGTTTTGTTTCTATTTGTTCTCTCATAATCATTGCTAACATTTCCTTTATAGAATTACTGTCGTCGTTCCACGGGTTTTTCCCCGCGATGCCAGTTGTTGAATCATCATCACCATCCAATTCGGTAACTGCCCGCTCCTCAACTAATTCCGAATCTTTTCCATCCATTGTTATTTACAAAATTTTCATCACTTCACAAAAATCATACACAGAGAGAGAAAAAAATCCGGTGTGGATTTCGAAAAACGAGAAATATCAATTAACGCAGATTTTTCTGACTTACAACGCCGTATTATCAACCAAACACCAACAGCACACACATTATCTGTACATAAATCTTTAAAACTATCTTTAAGAACCTGTATGCGTAATTAAATCTCATATTTTAACATTATACTTTTAATCAATTTCTCTCTTTTAAATTTATCTTGCAAGTCTTTACTCAAAATTAATAACTTTGTCTTCCATTCACAATATCTAAAACTGGTTTTTTCTTCTCCTACCTTTCCGAAGATTGCAGACTTCTTTTATTACGAGCTAAATAATTAGCTCTGTGTCGCGGTCACAGTCGCCACGTGTAAAATTATTATTATTAAATATAAACTTTCATTTCTTTTATTGTTATTTTACATTAACAACACAATTCTCAATTACATCCAAACTTCCGTACTTCACACGATCTCTGCTTCTTTCTCTGCTATTTACGACCAAGATCTTCCTCCTCCTGTACTGTCCAGAGATTTTAATGTACTTTTCATCTGGTAATAACGATGCTTGAAATTCTTTGATGCAATACTTAAAACATAATAATAACACGATATAAAACACTTTTAGCAACACACACATATTAATTATTAATTATTTTTTAAAAAAACTAAGAGTCTGTGTATTCTTACATATTTCACAAATTAACAATTTACCTCTTCGCTATCAATGTACAAAAATATAAAACAATTCTGCTACTAATACTAAAAACTATACACAAACTGAACATACAAAATTACTCCTCCACCACCGGTATTCGCCTTACACTCCTATGCCGAAGGGATGGCTACTCTTCGAGTGGTGGAGCGTTCTGCTCTTGTGACTACATTACATCCAATACACGTCATAAACTACAAATACAATTCCCAACCTCCGCCTGGAATTCGCTTATCCAGCTGCTCTTCAGGTCGTAAGGTGTGCCTACTTATTGAACTCCGACAGTGTCGCGCTGTCCAGGTCGTCTCTTCAGTCTGGCCTAACCCATCCCTGTCTCTGCTGTTCAAGCCTCTCCAGATAGAGCCGCTTGTGGAGCTTCGAGACCTCGTCGGTCACGCGGTCCAGCACCTGCCACTTTTCCGCATCTTGAATGATATCGTAGATTGGCATATCTCGCAGCTGATTGCACTCAGGTGTTCTGGCGGCTTCTGTTATGACACAGAGCCAGACCACGTGTTCCAGGGTACCCTCCTCACTGCATTCGCACAGACTCGTTTCACTTAGCCCTTTCTGATGTAACGTACTGCTGTATGGTCCATGACCTGTGATATAATGCAATAATCCCGGTGATGGGTCAAGATGTAGCCACCTTAACCTTTCTCGCACGTCTGGAATGATGGAGTATATTCTTCTTCCTGTTTCACCATCTTGCCATCGCAACTGCCATTCTTCCAATAACGCGTGCACAATTTCCGCTTTGGAATTCGCTGGTACTCGAACTATCTCTTGCACCTTAGCCATATTTCCTATCCGAAGCCAATACATTGCTCCTCTTCGTCTTACTTCAAAATCTAGCGGCGATATTACCATCACAACTGTAAGAGCGTTTGTGGATACCGTGCTGTATGCGCCACTTAGCCTTATTAGGATTCCTCTTTGGACTCTACTTAGCGCTTCCTTAGGTTTGACTAATTGAAGTCTATGTGCCCGGCTACTTGCCGCATATCCGACTAGTGACGCTAAAATTGAGTCATGATATCTTCTTATTGTTTTCATCGGTAGATGAAATATCCTGTGACCAATAGTAATTAATTAATTTAATATTGCTTTTGCACGGTTACAAACTTCCGTGATGTGCTGGGTAAAATTTAGCCGCTCATCTAGAGTTATCCCTAGATATTTGCAAGTGTTAACTATTTTGATCGAAGAATTGCCAATCTTAATAATTGGATCTCTGTTGGTCCATCCTCTCAGCATCCTATATTGTGTCTTGTGCGGGGCGAGTTGGAGTTTTACCTCCGAACACCAACTGTCCAAACGCTCAACAGCAGCCGTACACCTGGACTCAATTTCCTTCCTGTTCTTACCTTCTATTAGCACGAGCAAGTCATCAGCAAAAGCCACGGATGATAAAAGCTCTTCTAAACCTTCCAATCTTTCTAAGGCTCTTCGTGTCCCATATTTCTGGGCCACCAACAGAGCCCTGAGGGCAACCAGTAGATTTTTTTTTTTTATTATTTCTCGTGGACATCTCAGGGTAGCATATCTGTCCTTACAATAATCTTTAATAACCGCGTATATATCACTTGGACATTGAATCTGCCTCAAACGGCTAAACAACGCGGGCCACCACAGGTTATCGAAAGCCCCTGAGATGTCCACGAAAATTCCTTTTTTTTTTTTTGTAGCTGCTTTAAGTCTCTTTTTAACATCGAGGTCTTTAGAGACGGGAAAGGATGGGGGGCAAGGAATGGGAAGGAATTCGGCCATGACCTTTTGAAGGAAGCATCCCGGCATTTGCCTGGAGTGATTTGGGGAAACCATGGAAAACCCAAATCTGGATGCCCGGACGGGGATTCGAACCGCCGTCCTCCCGAATGCGACGAAAATTCCTACTACATATTCCGACTTATTACTACTTACTATACTACTAACTCTATTTATAGCATCCTCGGTTGATCTGCCTGGCGTAAAACCGTATTGATTCTCATTTAACCCATATGCTTCCCTATATACATACATCCGCTTAATAATTACTTCCTCGTAGACTTTCCCCAACACATTAAGTAGGCAGATCGGCCTATAGGATTTAGCAAGAGTCGGATCCTTGTTGCCCCCCTTATTCAAGATAACCACCTCACTCTGTTTCCAAATATTAGGCACTCTCCCATGCTGGAGACAGTTATTAAACAAATCTGTCAGGCGCCGAACCGACTGGACCACCAGCTCCTGCAGCACTTCTGCCAACATACCGTCAGGTCCTGGTGCCTTGTACTTTGACATCGAGTTTATTGCCGCTATTACTTCCTCGACTCCAATTTCACCTGAGGTTACCTCAGTAATGTATGCTTGTTCTAACTGTTCTCGCTCAGACTTTTGCTCGTTTGTCTCATTAACCATGGAATCATCCGGTAGTAAGGCATTCAACAATTCCACTGCAGTTTCGCCGCAGTCGCTGGTCATCCTACCGTCCGACTTCCTGACCGTCGGTAAAGTTGTAGGCGGTCTTAATTTCCCTGCTGCAACCTTGTAGGGGATGCCCCAAGGATCCGATCTTGAATTAGATCAAACATAACATTCCCAACTTCTCATTTTTTTTTATTAACAGATCCCCAAATTGCCTCTTTTTCTCCCTGTACTCCCAAGAAGAATTCTTCTATCAGGGGCTACCAGACACTTCTGGTACTCCCTCCTTAGTTTGCGCATGTCACTTCTTAGTTTCTGCAATCTCTCACTCCACGGAATATCACATATCCCCACATTTCTCCTGAGAGATATTGCCTCCCTCATGGCTCTTTGTATTGCCCTTGTTAGTTCCCTGGCTTGATAGTCAACATCTAGTCCCCACATGAGCCCCTCTGATAGACAGAACCCCTGACGTAACGTATCCCAGGATGCTTTCCGCAGATCATATTTTCTGACAATATATTTTTCCGATCCATCTATCGCCTCGAATGAGATAACGTTGTGATCGCTGGTGGTTAGGTGATCAAACACTTGCCACCTTTTTAACATATTTCCTACCAACTCATTGATATGTGTGGTAGCAACTAAGGACTCAGTGGGGAGCATGTGGGAGCATGGTTATAAAGTGCAAACATTTTATTACAAGAGTCATGGTCAACGATTAAACTTATACAGAATATCACAAATAATATGATACAATATAATACATAAGAAAGCTTCGATCTTGCAGATTATGATCTTAATAAATCCTGTACCAATACAAATATATGTTAATGCGATGACAACCTTGTTAAGCCATGAGGATATCCCTAATCACAATATCTCCACTTGTATTAAACATTCAAACATAAAATCCTTACGTGCTTGGAAATGTAATATAACAGGGCAGGCTCTTACCAATTTACCATCATATAACAAATTTACAGCTAGGACCAAACACAAATTTGTACACAGGAGGCAAAATACAGCAATTATTTTGAACAAACAGGAATCAGTTTACCTTAGCGTCCTTCAGTTTAACCTTAAGAATCAAGCTCTTACCAAAAGGTTCTGACACACTATAGTGTGTACACGCCGGCGCATAAGTCGTTACCACCCACACACACTGATAAGGTAGCGGGAACGATTAGTACCACATATCGGGGAATTTTGTCCATTCCCGTAACAAAATTATTAAGCACAATTAACAAGAATGCAGTAAGCGACGCACTTTGTAGTTGGGATCATCAGGTATACTACCTCAAATACCCGACAGTGCTAGAAAATGGCAATTTATCACCTCGAAGCCACCGCCAGCCCCGCCCGCTGCCGTGCTCCCCAATCGGAAAACCACTCACGAACATAGAGCGCAGCGGAGGAATTCCCTCGATTAATGCGAGCGAGGAACGGTCTCGGTCGGGCCACAAATCCACTTCATGCGGTACTTCCAAACCCCCGGGTCAAATTACAAGTCCACGCTTATACCAACAGACCTCTAACGTCGCAGTCAATTAGGTAAAATATTAGGCCTAACGAACCAATCCGCTCCTGCCGACCGACTCGCTTCCCGCTTTCGTGTCCCCGAAAATCAACTCCATCAGCCGGTAGAGGGCACCACCAGAGCCACAGCGTGCTCTCACGGGCGAAACTAGCACGCGGGCTCTGCAGGAACCAGCATCAGAAGACAGTCGAGGGCGGGAAAAATAAACAATGCAAGCCGAGCATGGCTCACTCGTTAGTGAACGTTATATCTATATTTGATTCCGCTCCTTGCCTGTTATTATTTTTTGGTGGATTATCCGGCATGTTCCTAACTTCCAACTGAAGCTCATTGATCGTCTCTTCCAGCATCTCACCTCTTTCATCTGTGCCGTCGCTGAACCAGAGCGATGATCTCGCATTTGCATCAGCCATCACTATAATTCAGTGTCCTTCCATCTCATTGCAAATGCGGCGCAACTTTACTAAGTAACCATCTATTTCATCTCTATATTGGAAACACATCGTTACAAGAACCACTTTACACCAGGCGGTAGAGATCTCCACACATACCACATGTTCCTCACAATACTGCGTTATCTTGGTGACAGTTATGTTCTTATTGAAAACCACCCCTGCCATTGGTACAGGTCCCTGCGTTATTATTTGTGCTGTAACGGGCATGTATGGGATCCGACCCTCCTCGGAGTGCGGCTCCTGAAAACATAGTATATCGCAACTAATTTCTTCAGCCAGCTTTCGAACCTCTTGCAGGACCAACTTGCTACGTCTTGCATTTAGTTGTATAATCTTTAACGTAGCCATTAAGGATGGCAGTATACACATTGCAGTATGGCCACTTTTGCTGTGAATCAAATGCGATCCTGTCATAGGTCATCGCTAACTGATAGTAGATTTGGTCAGCATCAAAAGTCTTGTCTCTTTTATCAGACACTCTCTTCACTAACTTAAATAATTCTGATGGTTCAGCCGGCAAATTACCCACTTTTAGTTGGATCCTATCATCCACCTCTAGTTGCAGAAACACAATAGTTCTGCCCGCCGGATATAAACTCCTAGTAAGGTGACGCAGAGGCATTGTTAATGTGAGCTCTTGCTCGAGTCGAGATAACCTAACAACCTCTTCTATATCCCAATAGATGTTAATAGGGTCGATTTGTAGGGTTTTTCTTACTTTTCCTTGTTCATCCTGTACTGGTGCCACTCCTACCTCTTCAACCCCCACCCCCAATCCTGCTCTTCTAGGCCTAACGAAGCTTCTCTGCCCAAGTTCTACAGTTTGAATCCCCATTTCACACGTGGTCACTTCATGCTCAGTTCGATATTTCGCCTCTCGCCGTGCATCCCTGCGCCATTTTGAAGGCGATTTCACTATTTTGTTTTTGATATTAGTTTGTATCACCATAGTCGGTTTTACCGATTACTCTTTGCACCAACATTTGGTATGTAACGCAATCCTTGCTTTTTTTTCTACATGTCTTACCCCTTCTGGCGCAGGGGACGCACATCGCAGGCGCCTCCTTTTTGGTACAATTGTCCCTCTTATGGCCAACCCCCCCGCAATGATTGCAAGAGGAGTCCGCCTGTTGACAATGCTTGCTAATGTGCCCAAGGTCCCAACATATTAGACACCTTGGCACTACTACATAGTCCTTAGCTGTTATTGATGAAAAACCCACATAAATCTTCCTTTGACCTAAAAGTGTCTTCCTAATTCCACCTGTTACTTCCACAACATGATGTATGGTGGCCTTGTTCCTCGGACCTGTTTTGAATCTAGGGTTAAAGCCCGCCATAAAAACTTCCTTGCTCATTTTATCCTCGAAATTCTGTTCATACACAACTTCTGCTAACTCATCAAGTTCCATAGAGAGAGGCACATCATACAAGATGATCAAGGGCTTTCGTTTCTTTGGCAGCTCACATTTAACCTCATCGTTATTCTCCATAATTTTGTGCGCATCTTGTTCAGAATTTGTTTCAACAATTACTGCTTTGTTTGTAGTCTTAATCCTGTTTATTCTTATTTTCTCCTTCTTACGTTTATGGATCGTTGTTATTTTTTCTGCAACTTGTTTAGGAGTCTCTCCCTTTATGGAAGATATAAATACCGCACAAGTTGTAGACGGCGGTACCAGGTGCACGATTGTTTGCCTGCTTCCACTTGCAGCCATCGCTGCATAGCTGGGTGCAGGTCATGCCTCTCTCAACTCCTGCATCTCCTTCCTAAGTCTTCCATTTTCCCTTTCCAACTCATTTATTCTTCCCGCCAAGAAGGACGAGTCGATCGCCCATGCTGCCAACTTGTCGTTAATCTCCCTCACTCGTTGCTCTGACATTTTCTGTCCCTGCTGAACGTTTAGGTATGAGATAATGTCTTCATACCGTTCAGCAAACTCGCGCGCTATTTGGTTAGCTTTCTGGTCGCTATCGATGGTTCCCATAATTGCAGCCATGATAGCGAAAAGAAGGAAGAAATGGGGGCCCGTTTGTTGCGTCCAACCGGCCCCTCTGGCATAGACGTGGCCTTGGCGGCTCTACCCACCAGTCCTGTCCTGGATCAAGGGTCATGGAGTACCGCCATAGGTTCACTTTGGCCATTTCCAACCAAGTGGTCCCTTCAGATGAGCTATCACCGGTACTTTCAGGCCTCCCCCCCCCCCCCGGTCGGGACCCCGACATCCCGGCTGTACCGACTTCGTACAGTGCCCTTCGCCTTTTACTAGGCTGAGGAGACACTTTCTTCTTCACCAGAGGCCCACTCCTACCCAGGTGGTGGGACCGTCTCCCCAGCCGTTCATCGGTCTGGACGCTATGCTCTCTCCCCATTGGGAGTTACCCCCCATCCGGGCTGGCGGGCCACCCAGGGCTTGCTTTCGCTCCCCCTAGACGGTTCGGGTACCTCGACCGGATTTGAAGGCCCTCCCGCACGTTAGAACAACTCATCTGGCTTAAATTTTGCTGTCGGGAAGATGTTCGTACCCGCACAGCGTTCCCTGCTCTGGTTTCCACTCACTTGGCTGTTTCAGAAATAACGATGCATTAAACTACCGTAAGAGAGGTTTAAATCGCTCCATAGCCAATGGTCGCTATACTTGCATGTTCCCCCACATTCGCCAACCCTCCAGCCCAAGGTAGGGACCCATTGGTTCCTCCATGCGCCGGAAATCGGCGAATCGGTGAGCTTGACAATTAGTTCGACCCCGCAGGGGCCTGGTACACAAGTGCCAGGTACGGGTTTGGCGAACCCTCGGTGCCCGAGCTGGAAACTTGTGAGCGCCGCAAGTTTCCCACACCGTAAACTCCTACCATGCTTCAACGACCACCGTAGGGCGTGGCGGTGGAACGTTGTGTGCCTAGGAGAACGGGAATCTTGGCTTCATCGCCCGGATTGCGAGGACGGAACAAACCTCTATAAAAAACCCCTCAACCTCAAGGTCAGACACGTGCCGAGGAGGCGAATGAGTGATGAGGGAAATCACCCGCTAACGTGCAACCTCAGGGGCACCTGCGCACCCCTGTTGTATTAGCATTTCCTTCTATATTGTTTTTACTCGTGGGACCAAAATTAAGAATTCCAATCCGAGTATTCCCTCGATGGTCTGAATCGCTGCATCGCCTTCTCGAACGTCGTGTCCCACATGGCTGGTCTCGATGGAGATCCCTGAGGGCAACCTTTAGTTACAAGTTTTTCTATCATTTCCTGTGGACATCTCAGTCTTGCGTACCTGTTCCTACAATAGTCTCTGTATGTGTTGTACAAGTTGCTTGGACAGTTTATTTCTCTGAGGCATGCAAATAACTCAGGCCACCACAGGTTACCAAACGCACCTAAGATGTCCACGAAGATAGCGATTACATATTTCTCTATACAGTTCTTAACTAAACTTATCGCTCTATTGATGGAATCATTGGTCGATCTGCCCGCCCTGAACCCATATTGGTTGATGTTCTGTAGCGACCCAAAGGTAGAGTGCTACAAGAACTTGCGGGTTCGTCTTCGATCAACCACTCCCTGGTTAGTTTTACCAAAGATATGTGATTCTATGACCGAAGCGATCACGTGCCTACTAGCATATAGTAAGTAGGGAATTGGCGAATGTGATAAATAAGCGCAATTAGAAGGCTAACTGACTTTAATAATTGAAAAATGAAGAATATATAGGAACATACATGAAATACTTCTTGAAAATAACTGGTATCTACTACTTACCTATCTCAGTGCAAACCATCAGTCAAAGTAACCTTCCCAGCCAGCAGAGAGAGAGTTGGAACACATTACCTTGTCATAAAGCCAATTACGCTCACTCTGGTGATCTTACATGCTGCATGTACTCTGGACCCTACTGCGCTCCGCGCGGTCCAGTGAGGTGGAGGGGGCATGGCGCGTGCCTCCGGATTGGCTGAAAAGGCCTTACCATGACGTTTTTCAAAGCCAAGGTTAAGGTGCCCTTTCTCACGGGACGCTCTTGCTAGCCTCTAGACTAAAGCTGAGTATCAAGAACCGGGTTATGTCTCTGTGCGAGGCCTGGGAAAAATCACCTTCACTGACATCCATTAATTCTACTGAAAATCATTACAATCTATACAGTTCATTCCTCGCACACTTCTGTGTGCTTGTAGTCTCCAAACTAATATCTTTTCTTGAACTTTTCCCAATAAGTTCAGTAGGCAGATCGGCCGATATGACTTAGGTTGGACCGGATCCTTGCCTCCACCCTTTTTAAGTATGACCACGTCACTCTGGTTCCATATATTTGGTACTCTACCTTGTTGCAAACACTTGTTAAACAACCCGCATAGTGCGGGCGCGATTCGCACGACCAACAAGTGCAGAACCTCTGCAACTATACCATCAGGCCGAGGAGCCTTATGCTTAGACATTGAATTGATTGCTTTAATTACTTCATCTATAGTTATGTCGTCTTCCAGATTTTCAGTTACATAGATCCTTCCCAGGGCCTCTCTTAATACTCTTTGCTCTGCTGTATCCTCAGCCGCGTTGTCATCTGGTAACAACACTCTGAGCAGTTCTTTAGCAGTTGCCCTCCAGTCACTCGTCATGCCCCCTTCCATTGTTCTAACAGTTGAAAGAGTTGTTGGAGGTCGGATTTTCCAGGCTGCTATTTTATAGGGCACCCCCCAAGGATCCGATCTCAGATGTTCTGTTACATATCTCTGCCAACTTTGCTGCTTAACTTGCAGCAATAGTTCTTTGAAGACCGTTTTCTTTTCGCGGTATCGTTCGAGAGGGAATCCCCTGACGTTTGCCACCAGGCACCTCTAGTAATCCCTCCTCGAATGGTTTATCCTGAACTTAAGTTATTTTTCTAGTGGTTATAGCCCCCCTCATTGCCCTTTGCAGGGCCCGTGTTATACTCCTAGCTACGTAGTCTACGTCATAACTATCCTCCAGATCTCCCGGGAGGTTAAACATTTCGTTTAGTTTTGCCCATGAGGCGTTTGCAATATTATACCTTGTTATTGTATCTGGTTGAGCCATTCCATCGATGTTGATTTGTTTTATCAGGCTGAAGGTTATCCAATTATGATCACACTCGATGTTAAGTTTCCTGTGACCTTCCAGTTCCCCAATTCATCCCCTACCTCTCTGGTCGTGATTGTGATATCAATGTTTGATGTTGCCCGCTGCCTATTGCTATACGTGGGAGGATTATTTGGTTCATTCCTCACTTCCAATTGCATTTCATTTAGCACTACTTCTAACATTTCCCCTCGCTAATTTATTTCTTCACTGAACCAGATTGATGATCTTGTGTTTACATCCCCGGTTATTATGATCTTCTTCCCCCTATTTTCTATGCATATTCTACTAATCTTGTCTAGATAAGGGTCTATTACACCTCCATACTCCCCGCAGGGGCCTGGTACACAAGTGCCAGGTACGGGTTTGGCGAACCCGCGGTGCCCGAGTTGGAAACTTGTGAGCGCCGCAAATTTCCCACACTGTAAGCTCCTACCATGCTTCAACGACCACCGCAGGGTGTGGCGGTGGAACGTTGTGTGCTTAGGAGATCGGGGATCTTGGCTTCATCGCCCGGATTGCGAGGACGGAACAAACCTCTCTAAAAAAAAACCTCAACCTCAACGTCAGACACGTGCCGAGGAGGCGAATGAGTGATGAGGTAAATCACTTGCTAACGTGCAACCTCAGGGGCACCTGCGCACCCCTGTTGTATTAGCATTTCCTTTTAAATTGGTAATACTCGTGGGACCAAAATTAAGCCTCACAAGAAAACCAAACCAACCTGCGGTACGGGTGTGCCGCAGGCTAATATAAATACAACCAGTTCAAAGAAACGGGTGAGGGTTGATAGCCCCCCCCCCCCGCATCTGACAGTGACAGTAACAGAATAGTTTGTTCAGTACAGAACGCTTTTGTAATCATGTAAAAAGTTGAAGGATCGTTTGAAAAGTTATCACCCTTCTATATCTCAAAGTGTCTAGAGGGTCTTTTCGGTACCCTTAACACTGTCAAAAAACTGAGGAACGGGACACTGCTGCTGGAAACAGTCACCAGTAAGCAAGCTACCCAACTACTGAATTGTGAGAGGCTCGGGGAGTCCGCCGTTAAATGCGAACTCCATAAGTCCCTAAATTCCAGTAAAGGCGTAGTCACCTGCCGTGACGTTATGGATTTAGGGACTGACGAGCTTCTTAAGGAATTGAAATCAGAGAAAGTGATCGAGGTACGTCAGATCACACGAAGGGTGAGTGGCAATCTTGAAAAGACTGCCACCTTCGTCCTGACGTTTGACACTCCAGTATTGCCCAAGAATATCAAGGCCGGTTATTTAAACCTGAACGTCCGTCCGTATGTTCCGGACCCGATGCGCTGTTTCCAGTGCCAGCGGTTCGGACATCCGACGGCGTCATGTAAGGGAAACCCCACCTGTGGAAACTGTGGGAAGGGCGCACACGAGCCGGGTGTCAGTTGTACGCTTCCACAGGCTTGTGTCAACTGCTCCGGTTCGCACCCCGCCTGGAGCAGGGAGTGTCAAGTGTATCTTGAAGAACGCAAGATACAGGAGCTGAAGACCAAAGAGCGGATTCCTTACGGCGAAGCTAAGAAGAAGGCCAAGTTACTTGCCGCCCCAGTATTTTCAACTACTTTTGCTAAGATGGCTTCAGCTCCCGTCAGGAAACAAAGTGTTGCTACCCAGACGTTCGTTGCAGACATGGGCACAAGCACTACGTGCTTGTGTCAGTGCAAATGCTATGCTAAACCCACGAAGATCATAACGCCAAAGACCGCGGACGTCGGTAGCAACACGTCCGCGACCTCGATCACACCAGCAGCAGTGAAACAGGACCCACCAGCAGTAGCAGTGAAATTACCAGCACCTCCAATACCACCACGTGTCGCGAAAGCAGTAGCGCTACCAACTGCTACCAACGTTACTGGAGGCGAAGGTCAAGGAGATAGTCGATGAGGACAATGAGTCGGATACGTCAGACGATTCGGAAACAGAGGAAACTGCAATGCTGGTGGACGAGCCTGACCCCGTTCCTCAGCGGGCAGTGACCAACTATCCACCCGAACCGGGTCGGGTGAAACCAAACGGGTAGGATGTGCCTAAAATCTTAGGCTCATTGGTCTAGTTTTAAGACGGATGGGTGACCTGTTTATAGCCATCCATCCATTTGCATTGTTTTTATTTTTTATATGTTTATAATTCATGTGTCTCTGGCCAATATACAGCCAGCAAGACATGAAGTGTTTTTAATCCTCTTTTGAACCTGTTTGGCCCCTTTACAGCCTTTCAGGTGTTGTACGGTTATAAATCCTGGCGGCGTTTTTAAAGCCACGTCTGATTTTATGACTTATTTTATTTGCTGTCTGTACGGCCGACCCCTTTACAGTCGACCATGCAGACAGTATTTTAGTACTTTCTTCAGCCACAATGATAGCTGGTAATAGGGCGCTAATGACCCCGCTGTCGACGCACCCTAAATGAATGACAACAACAGTATGGTTTGGTGGTCCCTCTACTACCACTAACCCAAATATTGTGTTTCTAGTTCTTCCAATTTTTAATGTGTTCTGTCATGTTCTGATTTTACTTCTGTCTGGCTCGCCCCTTTACAGCTAGCCAGCGAGTTTGTTTTATCATTTTACCTGGCTGTCCTTTTTACGGTGAACCAGTTATTGTGCGTGTCTTTAATTTTATGACCATTTTGCAGCGACCGGTTTAGTAAACTTTTTAGCTGTCTATATGTCCGACCTCTTTGTGGCCGGTCATTCAGTTGACATTTCTACCAGTACTTTAGTCTTGTTTTATTGTTGCCGTCTGTGTGGCTGACCCCTTTACAGTCAGCCATGTGGGTGGTATTTCTGTTGCTGTTTTAATATTTTGTTTTCCTTTTCCTTCTGCGTGGTTGACCAAGTTACAATTGCAGTAGTATTAAACCACACTGTTAAACCAGGTTTTAGTTAGGGCGCTAATAACCCCGACGTTGACGCGACCTAAAGCCCCAACAACAACAACAACAACAACATCGTCTCAATTTGCTTATCACGATTAGCTCTCCTGTCCCCTCCTGTCCAGCCAAGGCCGGCTCTAAATGGTAATGCAGTTCGTCTTTCCTGCTTATCCTTGACAAGTCCCTGTTCTTCCTTCCCTCTTCCTAGCAGACCATCGGGCTCTAAAGCTCCTCCTACCTGTAAGTTTCTTCTGTATTCTTCAGCCCTTCTTGCGTCCCTTTGGATGGTGATTTTTTCTTTTTCCTTGTAAGCTTCGCCTCACTTCCAGCTATCTCTGTTCCCTCCGTTGTCTCTTTCCTTTCACTTATTTTCTCCATAATCTATCTTATTAACTAATCTTTGCATCAGTAGTTGATATGTGAGGCATTCCTTTTCCTTTTTCCTGCATGTTTTTCCCCGCCTTGCACAGGGTACGCAAATCTTAGGCTGAGCTTTTTTCCCACACTCGTCTTTCTTATGACCATCTTCTCCGTAGTGAATGCAGAACAAGGTGGCTTTTTGGCAGGGCTTACTTACGTGCCAGAGGTCTTGACGTTTTATACATCTTGGAACCACTGTATAGTCCTTAGCCAATATTGAGGTAAATTCCACAAATATTTTCCTTTGACTTATAATTGTTTTCCTCAATTCGGGACTTACTTCCACAACATGATGGACTGTAGGTTTGTTCCTTGGACCAGTTTTGAATTTGGGTGTGAAACACCCTTTAAATTCTTCAAAACTTCCCAATTCGCTAAAATTCTGCTCCCATGCCACCTTCACCAGGGAGGTTTCATCCAGTGTAACAGACACATCATCAAGTATCACTAATGGGCTTCTTTTCTTAGGTAGTTCACATTTGAATTTTTCAGACAATACCCGATTGGCCATAATCTTCATAGCATCCTCTTGCGTATTTGTTTCTACCACGACCATATTAGCTGTTGTTTTTACCCTTGTTATTTTAATTTTGTCTCTAGCCGGCTTTAGTTGTTGTGGTGACCTTTTCAGCTACCTGTTTCACATTCACTCCCTTTTTGGCTGTTATGAACACCGCGCCCGCCATTGACGGCGTGGGCGCCTTTTGATCACTTATCTTCCCTGTCACAGCTGCAGCGTAACTTGTACTAGTGATTTTACCCTCCTTGATTTCTTGTCTCAGCTTATTATTTTCGTCTTCCAGTTGGGCTACCCTTCCTGCCGTAAAGGCTGCCTCAATTGCCCAAGAGACTAGTTTATCCCTAATTATCCTCGATCGAGACTCACTGAATTTATTCCCTTGAGCCTCGTCGAGTAGTTACATTATCTCTTCATATCGATGCTTATATATCATCCTACCAGGCGCAGCTATCGCAGTCGAGGCGCTATCGATATTACCTTTAGGTGTACCCATATTGATAGCGGAAAGAAAAAATTGGGGGGCCCGTTTCTTATGGCGAACCGGCCCATCTGGCATAGCCATGATGATCCTACCCACCGGTTCTGCCCTGGACAAAGGGTCATGGGGTGCCATCTTTGGTTCACCTCGCCGTTTCCAGCCAGATGGTCCCTTCAGCTCGAGAGCCACACGCGATTTCAAACCCGCAGCCCCGGCGGTGACCCCGGCATCCCGGCCGCACCGACGCCGTGCGACGCCCTTCGCCTCTTACTAGTCCGGGGAAACACTTTCTACTCGCCCGAGACCCACTCCAACTCAGGTGGTGGGCCGTCTCCCCAGCCATTCAGCTGTCTGGACCCGATTATCTCTCCCCTTTGGGAGTTACACCCATCAGGGTTGGCAGGCCACCCAGGGTTCACTCATGTTCCCCCCACGCAGTCCGGGTATCCCAGCCAGATCCGCGAGCTATCCCACGCGCTATAGCCCTCGAACTGGTATTATTTGTTTGCTGCCGAGCGGGTCTTATGCTCGTACAGCAAATTTTCCACCTGGTTCTGCATTTTCAATGTCTGCTCCATGTGACGAGACATTTGGCTACTACAAGAGAGGTTTCGTTTAGCTCTACAGCTGATTTTGCTGTCGCTCTATCTTTCCCCACATTCGCCGACACCCCAGTACTAGGCGGGACACAATTGGCCTCCCCATGCGCTGGAATCGGCAAATCGGGGCGTTAGGACATGAGTCCGAGAGCTGTGCCCGATGTCGCTCACACCGGCCGCAGGTCCCGAAATCTCACTCATCCTCTGACTCTAGGAGGTAGTGCCAGATCTCATTAACCAGTTGACCTTAACCAAAGTTATTTCCACTGTTACTTGTACTCCTCTTGTGGCATCTGCTCCACCAATCATAAACTCCGTTACTCTTTTCCCTTTTCTTCCAGGGTTTGCTCGGAGATTCTTCTCCCGCGTTACCGGTGCCCGTCCCTATTAGGGGAACACCTGGCTCTTGTAGTGTTAACAACTCTTTGTTGGAAGTTTCTCTTGGTTGGTCCCTGATGTTGCTGGGACATGTCTCGTCACATTTAAGGTGTTCTCAGACTTTTTATTCCTTTCCTCTGTGCTGCCTTAGCTTCACACCGCACCTTCGTTCCTGGCCGACGGAACGGTGCTACTAAGCGCCCGCACCGCGACAAGGCGGCAGCACCTAAACGGGCGGGACAATGGGGACATAAGTACAGATGTTTGGGCCACCGACCAGGTTGGAGTGTTATGCAGCACCTGAGCCGAAGCCCTCATCCATCGCTCCGACCACACCGTGCTATCGTACTACTTCACTACGCCCCCGCCGCGGGATTGGTCTCTTCCGAATCATCCATCGTCGTGACAGGATTCTGCCACTCTAGTGGTGACGTTGAGGCATTGCGCACTCTACCACCCCTTATGGGTGCCCACGGGGACACGACGCGGACGTAGCGCCGCCACGAACCAGGCCGAAGACCCTTCCAAAACCTGGCTGTATAGCGAGCCTCTCTGTTAATCCCTCTGCCACCCAGCCCCACCCGTGTCCTTAGGACATGGCGGTAGCCGCAGCATCTGAGTAGCTTATGGGACCCGCTCACCAGCACAGGAGCCCCCACGCACCCCCATCGTCTAGCGCCGTCAGTGCGCTGCCCCCCCCCCCCCCGCCTGTCTAAGCTTCACAGAGCACCGTCGTAGTGCACGGGCATAAGCCGTCAGAGCGGTGTTCCCCCGCCCGGGTCCGAGGACCCATGCGCTACCGAACCCCACAGAGGTTCTATTTTGGCAACAAGAGGCAGTAAGTTTTATCTTGTGCAGGGACTAATGTTGGCTGCTATGTATGTTGTCTATGACTCTTGTTTAGGCTGCGGATGGTTCTTCTTGTTGCTACTCATAGTTGGAGTAGCGCTGTCCTCTTCTCGAATGCCTTCTTTGTGAAGGTGGGTAGTGCTCTGAATCCTTCTTCGGTTTATAGCAGCTGTTGACGCCAATCAGGAGTCCCCAAGTAGACGTGGCGCTGGAGCTCTTCACGTTGTTCTTGGTAGTTTGCACAAGATATAATGATATGTTCAGCTGTTTCTGGTTCACCACAGCTGCATAGGTTGCTGTCTTCAAGATTCCGATCGTATAGGGCCTGCTTCAGCCCGTGTCCTGTTGGTAGGCATGTGGTCGGATAAGAGAGGTTTGCTGTTTTGTGCCAGCCTGTTGTCCATGTGCTGGCCTCGGTTATCCATTCAAACGTGTGCCTGCCATTCCTGCTGTTTGGCCACCTTTGTTCCCATATTTCTTTTAACTTTGAGTTAACATATTGTCTTCTTTGAAGTGTCCCCTTGCGGTGTTGTAGTGTTCCTGGGGGATGTTCGTTTTCAGTAACATATATACCTATGTACTCAGCCTCTTTTCCTTTTTTGATGTAATACATTAATGCTTTTTTGACTACTTCCAAGTCCAGCGGCATGCAGCCTTTTAGTACTTGGAGAGCTTCATTAGAGGCTGTTCTACATCCGTTGCTCATCATTAGCAGGAATTGGCGTTGTGTGGCATCTAGTACTCTTCTGTGGTGCACTTGTACTGCCTTATGTGCCCATACAGTTGCACCATATATTACTATGGGAAGGCAGAGTGAGTTATACATTTGTCTAATGGTGCCCTTCTTTAGGCCCCATTCCTTCCTTGTTACTCTTGTGAGGCCTGAAATTGAGGGCTGCAATTTTTCTTGTGGTTCTTTGACGTGTTTGAAGAATGTTCTTGCTGAGTCAATAACTACCCCCAGGTATTTGACTTGTGTAACAAACTTGATACTGGATCCTGCTAGTTTGATCTGGGGGGATCTATTGGCAGTGAGTTTTCCTTTCATCTACATAGCCTGAGTTTTTTCTTTGGATATCTCCATTTTGTTTTGATTTAGCCACAGGTTTATTTCTGTTAATGCTTCTGTACCTGTATGTTCCAGCTGCCTTCTGTTGCCGGCACTAAATATGACTGCTAGGTCGTCCCCATATGCAAGTAGAGACCAAGGTTTCCCAGTTTGTTTATTTAAAAGGTCGTCTAGTGCAATGTCCCAGTAGTGTGGGCTGCTTGGCGATCCTTGTGGACATCCCTTTGTGACTTTTTTCCAAACTTTTTTAGTGGGTGTTGTTACACATACTTCCCTATTTGAGAAGTAGCTGCAGACTAGTTTGTACAATGTTTTGTCGCATTTTGCTATTCGGAGCTTTTGAAGTATTGTCGGCCACCATAGATGGTCGAAGGCTCCTTTTATATCTATAAACACAGCGACGGTGTACTTCAGGGTTGGATGGATTAAAGAAATTAATTTGTTAACCGCATCCTTGGTTCCTAACCCCTTTTTAAATCCAAATTGCAGAGGGGAGCTGAGCCTCTCTGCTTCATACTTCTTCTGTATTCTGGAAATTATCAATTTTTCCAGAATTTTTCCCATTACCGGGAGTAAGCAAATTGGACGGTACGATTTCGCCGACTCTTTCGGTTTTCTGTTACCATTTGGGATTATACAGAGTTTCCCTTTTTTCCAGGGAGAAGGAAATGTTTGTTCCTTAAAGCATTGCTTTAAGACGAGTTCAAATATTTCCGGCGTCCTTTTCCATATTCTTTTGATTGTTGCTGTATCGATGTTGTTCCTACTTTACTTGATTTGATTGCTTGCGCTATCTCCTCACTTTGAAGTTCTTGTTCAATTGGGGGTCCGATGTAGTGTTGATTTTGTAGTATCATTTCTTCTTGATCCTCTGTATAGGAGGATGTGTCCTCGTCGGGAACGAGCTGGGTGAGGATTTCTCCAATTGTTTCGTCCCAGTGTGTTGCGTATTGCTCGTTTGCAGTTAATACCGAGCTTACTACGGGATCTTTCCTTAGTTTGCCTCTGACTATTTTGTACACAATGCCCCATGGCTCTTCATTCCCTGTATTCTGTACAAGGTTTTGTCATGTGGTGGCCTTCTTCTTACTAATCTGTTGTTTATATCCACTGGCGGCTATTGCGTACTCTCGCCTGGCTCTGGCTATTTCTAGTGTATCACCCATTTTTTCGGGCTTGCTGGAGGTTTTTTCTTAGTTGCCTAACATTTGTTCGCGCCTTGTTGAGATCTTCGTCCCACCAGGGGACTGCCCGCGCTTGAGTTCTTCTTTTTCTCATGGAGCCATCACAGATTTCTGTGATATCGGCTTGTAACTTGGTGGCCATTTCATCAGCACTTAGCTGACGATATTCTTCTAAGTTACTGAACTTGGCTGTTGCCAGAGCATCGAAAGCACGCCATCTTGTGGTTTTTACATTGTACCGTTCTGCGATCACGTAATAATGTATTGGGGTGTACACTTGCATCTTGAACGTGATGCATCTATGGTCACTTGTTGTCCACCCACAATGAAGATCCCACTCGGTTATTCTTGTCTGCAAAGAGGGTGTGCACATTGTTATGTCTATATTCGTGTACCCACTTGCAGATGAGTAGGTAGTGATTTCCGTTCTTTTATTCAACACAACTAGTCCATATTGGTTAATAAATTCCACCAATGCTTCTCCTCTTTCATTTGAGACTCTTGAATGCCACATCAAAGATGCCGCATTCACGTCTGCACTTATTATTATATGTTTTCCTCTTAGGCCCCTTAATATTTTTTCTAATTTGTCAATACATGGCTCAATAGGCTGACCATATTAAAAATATGCGCTTATCGCATATAATTCTCCAAACGGCCCGGACACTACCACGCATACCATATGACTGTCTGAGTATTGTGACAATAGTAGAGCCTCTAGTGATGGATTCATGATGAGTATAGCGGCCTTTGCCACTTCCCCAACCTTGTTATTTGTGATTATTCTGGTATTTGAGCAATAGCCCAAAATTTGACGATATTCAAAATATGGTTCTTGTAGTAATGTCAAATCGATGCTTTCTTCCGAGCATCTTTGTTCCAGCGAGGTGGCACCGTTTTGCTCCTTCCACTGTTTATTTGAAGAATTTTCAGAAAATTATTGTTTTCTCTATCCATAGTTGCACTTGCTGTGCCTTATTATTAAATTCCCGCACACGCAAGGTACACTTCACAATTTCACTTCACTTCACTGAGTTTTGTTCTTGTTTCTTCTGATCAGCAGGGCTTGCTCAGCTCCTGTTGTTCTTAGGCGTGGGTCCCAGCACACGTTAGCTGCTGGTGCTCACCACTCCTGGATCTTAACAGTATTATGGTTTGTTTGTAATTTCCACTCGCGCTTGCAGTGCCGCTTTGTTAGTAACATCATGGTGCTATTTTGGCAATAGATTAGGACAAGTTGTTCCATTGGCTACCTTATGGGGCGGAAGATGCTTCCTCGACATCGCCTGGGCGAAGCCTAAACATGCCTCAGCAACTTCACCAGAAGTATCTGACTACTTCGCTCCATCCCCGCCGTGGGATTGGGTTGGAAGAATCACCCTACCCCCCCGTCTTTAAGGGGGAGGTCGGACTCTCCTGGCGGAGAAGCATCTTTAGCCACTGGGAATGTTGCCCAGTGCCCACGGGGAACCTCCTGGCGGCGGTGCTGTCACAGCTGAGGTCGAAGACCCACCTCAGCCGCTTGACGTCCGTATAGTGCACCGAAAGTACGCAAGACAATTTGTCTTGGGCCTGGCTGGACATAGCCGTGCACTACTGAGCCCAGATCGAGTCCGGGTTCCTTCAGCTATATTTGATAAGTTGTGTTAGTTAAAGATGTGGTTCATCTATTGTTGTTGGAGACGACTTCTTAGTTGGCTGCACTGATGACTGGTATCTCTTGAGTGTTCTTCTTTACTGCACGTTGGGCGCACGTATGGAGAACACGGCTCGAGCGAAGGTGAAGAAGGCAGCGACGTTCTCTGGCGTGCTGATCAGCCGTTGTTGCCAACCCACGGTGTGCAGGTTGATGTGCGTCAGAAGTTGGCGAGGTTCATTATATAATGGGCAAGATTGAATTATATGTGTTGCATTTTCCACCTCGCCGCATCCGCACCGATCGCTGTCTTCTAAGCCTCTTCGATGTAATGTCTCCCCAAGACCATGTCCCGTTATAAGACATGTTTGCGGGTAGGACAGGTCTAGCGTACTGCCCCATCCACTCGCCCAGCTATCGGCTTGGGGAAACCACTGGAAGGTCTCGCGGCCGGTGTCGCTTTAGTGTCATCTTTGCTGCCATGCGTCTCGAAGTTTTCGCCTTAGGCGCCCTTTTTCTGTTTTGAGCCATCTAGCAAATTGGGGGCTGCCAGGTGCTACTTGGGCTTGAGGGATAGCTATGCCCCCAATTTGTGCGGCGGTGCCTTGCCTTAGGTGAAACGATAGTGCTCTTTTTATCACTTCTAAGTCCATCAGGAGACACCCTGTTATTACCTGTAGTGTGTCATTCGACACCGTCCGGCATGCCCTGGACATCATTAGTAGGTAGTGTCTCTGTATGCTCCATAACTTCCTTTTGATGTGCACCTGCGGAACCATATGGGCCTATATTGAGGCCCGTATGTGATGATAGGCACACATAGTGCCTTGTACATGGTATTCATCACAGACTTCTTTAACCCTCAGTCACGTCTAGTGACCCTCATTAATCCTGTCGCTGCCACTTTAAGCTTGTCATTTATTTGTTCCATGTGCGGCAGGAAGAAGTTTTTTGAGTCTAACATTACCCCCAAATATTTAATTTGTTGTACAAACTTTATATTCTTTCCTTCGAGTTTGATCTGCGAAGGCCTGCGGATGTCAAGTGACCCTTTGATGAACATGGCCTTCGTTTTCGTGACGGAGATTTCCATGTGGTGTCTTGCAACCCATTGTTGTATTACCTGCACGGCTTCTCTTCCCATGTCCTCCAGGTCTTTCCGACTCCTACCATGTACTATGATGATGATATCGTCCGCATAAGCAACAATTCCCCATGGTTTCCCAGCACATTCCTGGAGCAATTCGTCCAGCACAAGATCCCAGAAAAATGGCCCACTAATCGATCCCTGGGGGCACCCTTTTGTGACGTCCCTCCTGATGGACCGAGTCTGCGCCATCACTTTGATTTCTCTATCTTTAAAATAGCTGCGTACTAGACTGTATAGTATTTGTCGCAATTCATTTTCCTTAGCCGTCGCATAATGCTGGGCCACCACAGGTTATCAAAGGCACCTGCCATGTCAATAAAGATGCCAGCTACATAATTAGATCGTACTTGCGTGAACCTTCTCAACTGTTGTAACGCAGTTTCCGTACTGAGGCCTTTACGGAACCCGTGCTGGTTAGGAGAGGCTAAACCTGCGCGCTCATATATACTGTTTATTCCGCTCACCATTATTCTCTCTACCACTTTGCCAAGTACTGGTAGCAGACAAATGGGACGATATAATTTGGGTTCATCTTTTGGCTTTGACTCATCTTTGAGCAATATTCGGAGATCCCCTTTTTTCCAGGCCGACGGGAATTCCTGAGTACTGAAGCATTTCCCGAATACTAACTCAATCACTTCCGGACATTTTGCCCAGATTCTCTTCAGGATGGTAGCATCTATACCATCAGATCCCGGTGCTTTGCCAGGTTTGCATGCTTTGAAAGCTACACTGATTTCCTGCCTCTCTATGGCATGATTACCTTCAGGGCCTGTGTATGCTTCATTATCTGCTTTTATCCTTTTGTGCTCTTCATTTTCGGTATTTACATTATCTTCGGGTAAGAGCTTATCTAGGATTACATTCACAGACTGCTCCCACGTTACAGAGTGTATACCATTGTCATCCTTGACCGTGTGGAACTTTTCATGATTTTGTAGTTTTCCGCGAAGGATTTTGTTCACCACCCCCCATGGCTCCCTGTTCCCAGATTCCTTGACGAGATTTTGCCATGAGTTTTCTTTCTTTCTGTTTATTTCTGTTGAGTAAGTGTGCCTAGATTCCACGTAAGAAGCTCTGGCCGCCGCAACCTCGGCTTCAGTCTCCCCTCTTACGAGCATTCTGGAAGATTCTGCGCAGCCGTTGTGTTTCCCGCATTCTTCTTGTGAGCGTCTCGTCCCATCATGGCACGGTGCGAGGCTTCCTTATTACCTGTCTCATTGATTGGGCACAGATATCCTTAATGTCGGCTTCCAATTCAGCCACCATTTCTTCCAAGCCAAGAGTTGAGTACTGACGTGGGGCATCTTAGCTGAACTTCTGCGTAGCACTTCATCAAACTTAGCCCAGCGCGCTGTTTTCAGGTTAAACTTGTCTGACACAACGCAGTTCTCTATCATCTGCTGAGTCATCAGCTTAAACAGTATACATCTGTGGTCGCTGGAGATCCGTGTCCGGACAAAACCGCGAAGTGACAAAACCGCGAGGACAAAACCGCGCAGACAGAACCACGAACGGACAAAACCGCGAATGGACAAAACAGCGAAACGGACAAAACCGCGAAACGGGCAAATCTACGAGTTATCCCCTCACTGTTTGATCTCTTATGCATCAAAATATTATCCTAACGCAGTTTTTAAACGATTTGTGGATCGCAGCTAGGGTTACGTTATTATGGAGTACGGTACTGTAATTTATTTTGTGTATATGTAATTTATAATCTACGAGTTATCCCCTCACTGTTTGATCTCTTATGCATCAAAATATTATCCTAACGCAGTTATAAATGATTTGTGGATCGCAGCTAGGGTTACTTTATTATGGAGTACTGTAACTCATTTTGTGTATGCGAAACGGACAAAACCGCGAAACGGACAAATCTACGAGTTATCCCCTCACTGTTTGATCAGAAGTCATCTCTGTTTATGAAGAACTCTGTGATAGGGAGTTTGCAGACGAGGAATTCTCTCCACTTTTGGATTACATTGATGATACATGGATTGGACGTATTCTTCGAGGAAATCCACGACGAGAACCACTATTTCCAATCGAAATTTGGAACCAAAACCAGAATGTTAAAAATTCGTTAGAGAAAACCAACAACTCCGTCGAAGGTTGGCACAATACTTTTCGGTTATTACTTGAATCAAGCCATCCTACAATTTGGAAACTCATAGGAGCTTTCAAGAAGCAGCAAAATCTGACGGAGGTTAAATTGGTGCAATATGGAAGGGGAGATAGAAAAATACAGAAAATGAGATATGCGAGAGTCACCAAGTCGATTTTCAATTTAGTTAGTGAATATGATTGTAGCGATGCACAGAAATTTCTTTCTGGTATAGTTCATAATTTCGATTATTAGATAGTGTGCTTGTGTATTTTGTTACAATTTATATTAACTTATTAATGGTTTATTGATGTATATTTCGTATAATCCATCTATATTGTATTTTTATTTTACATAATGTTCATGCTTTTGTGTATTTTTTTAAAATAAAAAAAATAATGGGGTGTTACGTAGATCACCTCCTCGTGGTGCATCCTGGGTAACGCTAAGAATCTACGAACTCTTGTGGTTTTATGTATTCCTGGTTTTTCTGTATTCGCGGTTTTGTCCGTTCGCTGTTTTGCCCGTTCGCTGTTTTGCCCGTTCGCTGTTTTGTCCGTTCGCGGTTTTGTCCGTCGCGGTTTTGTCCGTCGCGGTTTTGCCCTAGAACCCTGGAGATCTACTCCGCTTTCACCTGCCATTCCCTCAGGATTGCTTCCGCTGCGGGGGTGTAGAGTGTGAGGTCTATATTTGACTCCCCCCGAGCAGAGGAGAAGGTTGTAAATGGGGAGGGAGTGTTGGCAATCACCAAGTTGTGTTGCGTTATGAACTCTTCGACAAGTACCCCTTTGTCATTTGTTTCCCTGCTATGCCAAAGTGTTGATCTTGCATTGGCATCTGCACCTATAATGACTTTGGCTTCGTGAGGCAGGTGTCTCATTATTTTATCCAACTTCTGTAGATGGACTTCTGTTTCGTCTTCATATTGAAAGTACGCACTGACCAGGTATATAGTGCCAAAAGTACCTGTCACTGCGACACAGACACAGTGCGTATCGGATAGGTGACCTAATAGCAGCGCATCAATTGCAGGGTTTCTCACTATGACCGCTGCAGCCGGCGCTTCACCCTCACTGGCGCCTGTGAAGATCCTTTTACCTAATCCATACCCCGTTATGTCTCCATTCGAGACATATGGTTCTTGGAGGATCAAGATGTCCAGGTTCTCAACCGCCATTTTTTGCTGTAGTTGTGGACCTGAGGTCATCTTGCCCTGGCCGTTAACCTGTATAATGTTCAACCAGGTGCGTTCGCGCCTATTGCGTCTTTGACGTCCATTAGGCATCTTGGCTATGCCCTGTGTTTACCTATTAGTAACTTATTATTCTAGATCGTACCTACTCTGGGACTCACACTGGGTGAGTCAATATATGACTTGTGATCAGTTGATAAACACTGTTCCACACGCCACTTTCACTGCGTTGCACTCGAGATTCCAGCCGCCACTTAGTTGCTGGATTATTCCTCCTGAGTCACTATCTCCGATTTCACTTTGCCTTTGGGTGATGTGGTTCAGTAGATGCCTTCGGCCTGGTGGTCTCTTGATTCTTGTGGACGTCTCAGTCCCATCAAAGAGTAGACCCACTGCTGAAGGTCACACAGAACTCACTGCGTCGACCTGAATGTGTTGTCTAGTAGGTCCCGTTTGCTGGCTGCAAACGCACTGAATGTAGTCCTGACAAAAGATCGTCACTTGTAATAGATTAGGACAACGTTTTGTAGCCACAGCCCAGGGGTGAGCCGTGCGGCGCCTTCATCAGGCTCGAAATTGGGTCATCGGACATACTCGAGCTGGGCTCATCCTGCCTCACCAACTTCTACCGATCCATCCGCCACCTAAGCAGCCACCCCCGCCGCGGAATTGGGCTCTTCCGAATTACCCTCCGTTACAGCAGGGACGGTGAGGCAAGGCGCCTTCAGCCACCCCTTATGGGTGCCCGCGGGGAACCAACTTGGAAGCGGCGCCCACCACGCACCAGGCCGAAGACCCTTCCAAAGCCTGGCTGTATAGCTGAAGCCTCACTGTGAAATCTTCCACTGCGCCCCCAGCCCCACCCTAGCACCGCAGGGTGGGCGGAAGCCGTAGCGACCGGGAGCCGCGAAAGAAAACCTCCCGCGCGTTCACCACGCCAGCAGACCGAACGTGTCGTCCCTGAATACGCGGCATCCCGCACGAGTAGCTGCCAAAAGGAGGCACCTGTACTGCACAGGCTCCCACGCACCAATCAGCTTCACAGTATACCGTCGTAGCGTACGATCCCGCTGCAGAGGCCCAAGGGTCCCTACAGCGTTCACAGGGTGTATGTTGCCCCACCCCTGGCAAGCCAATACGCTACTGGTTCACACTTATATAGTGAACCTACTATGGCAACATAGAGAATTTTTTTTTTTTAGTTTCCCTATTCTTCTCCCACGTCTTCTTCTTCCTCATCCACTTAGTGATGTTCCTTTGCATCTTCTAGTTGCTGCCTTCTGGTCTTGATTGTAGTGATCTAAGTTCAATTTTCCTGGTCTTGGTGTACGTCCTATCCCTTGTCTATAGTAGTACAGCTCTTCCACGTTCGACGTCTCGTATTCTGAACACCGTCTTGGCGAACTCCGAGAAGGCACGGAACGATCTCTCATCCTGTAGTAGCCTTCTCCTCCAATTGTCTGCAGCTATATCAACGGAGTCTTGAAGTAGTCTTCTTTCTTGTTCATATCTAGGGCACTCTTTTATTATATGAGCTGCATCCTCGACTCCGCCGCAATGACATCTACTTGTCTCTTCAAGACCTCTTTGATGAAGGAATTTAAGTAAGCCGTGGCCTGTTATTAGGCATGTGACTGGATACGACATTTCTGTTCGGGTCCTCCAGCCAGTGCCCCACTCTTCTACAGAGTCTATCCACTCGATTGTGTGTCTGCCGGTTGGATCTTGTTCCCAACTGGCCTGCCAGGCTTCATACAGACGTTGTTTCAATCTTCCTTTCTCCCTTTTCATCCAAGTTTTGAAGGGAGCTGTTCCTCTGACTAGGTCTGTTCCTAAGGCTCTGAAACCGAATAACTCGGCTGCTTCGCCTCGGCGTATGTTATAATGCAGAGCCCGCTGCACCGTTTCCAGATCCATCGGGAGGGAACATGTTAAAGTCTGAAGGGCACTAGTTAATACAGTTCGGCATGCTCTTCCCATTAGGATCATGTACTTCCTCTGAATGGCGAGAAGATGTCGACGATGATGTACGTTGAATGCCTTGTGTGCCCATGCTGCAGCACCATATGTTGTAATGGGTACACATATAGATTTATACATCAGTTTAATCACTTTTTTATTTAATCCCAAGTCTCGTCGGGATACTCTTGCCAGTTGTGAAGCAGCTGTTGACAGTTCATCTCGTGTTGTTTTGAGATGGGAGAGGAACGACATTTTATCATCCAGATGGACCTCAAGGTATTTGACTTCACTGACAAACTTCACTTTTTGTCCCGCAACTCTGATGATTGGCTGCCGATATCTATCTAAGCTACCTTGCAAAAACATTGCTTTTGTTTTTGCTGCCGAGATTTGTAGCCTGTGTTTAGTGAGCCATTGGTTTATCTGTTGCAGGGCCTGTTCACCTAATTGTTCCAGACGTCTTCGGCTTCTACCCTGAATTACTACTACAATATCATCTGCATATGCAATGATATCCCATTCCTTATCCACATGGTCTTTTAACATGTCACCCAAAACAATATTCCAGAAGAAGGGGCCTCCAATTGAGCCTTGCGGGCATCCTTTGCTAGTTGTCTTAGGGATGCTTTCTGTATTATTTTTTATCATAACTTCCCTGTCTTTGAAGTAGTCCCCGACCATGTTATAGAGGGTGTTGTTGATATTCGCGAGCCTCAGTCGGCGCATTATGCTGGGCCACCAGACATTGTCAAAGGCTCCAGCTATAACGATAAATATAGCCACTGCATACTCACTTTCTGGTCGGGGAGCGCTTAGCAGCTTCTTAACTGCATCATCTGTACTAAGACCTTGTTTGAAGCCAAACTGACACGCCGAATCCATTCTCGCTGTAGTATAGACTGTTCGTAGCCTGTTGACCATTATTCTCTCAAGGACTTTCCCCAGTACTGGTAATAGACTAATGGGGTGGTAAGATTTTGGTTGATCTTTTGGTTTTTCTTCCGATTTGAGAAACAAGCACAACTTTGCTTTTTTCCACACTATAGGGAAGGTTTGTTCCTTAAAACATTTATTGAAAGCCATCTCCAACAACTCTGGTCGCTTGGCCCACAGCCGCTTCACTGTTATAACATCAATGCCATCTGGGCCTGGGGCTTTCCCCGTTTTACACTCTCGAACCGCCCTATCTATTTCCTCGGCGGTGATGGTGATATCTACCAATTCTCCCTCATACTCATTATTCTGTTGGATAATTTCTAATTGTTCTTGGGTTAGCTCCCCAGAGTTGTCTGGTAGTAATTCCGACAGTAGTTGTTCCATTGACTCTCTCCATGTTATTGGATGTGTGCCGTCTAACTTTCGTATTGATTGTGCAACATTGCTGGGCCCTGGTTTGGCATTTATGATTTTGTGCACTAAGCCCCAGGGTTCTGTGTTACCCTGTTGGTGCACAAATTGTTTCCACGAATTTTCCTTCTTTTTGCGGATGGCTGTAGTGTATCTATTTTTCTCGGTTGTATACCTATTTTTGGCTGCCAATTTGGCTGCTTCATTGCCCGATTTTCGCAGCCTCTGAAAAGCTCTTTTAAGTCTTGTTACTTCATTTCGCTGGGCCGTGAGTTCTCCATCCCACCATGGGACAGACTTTGGTTTCCTCTCGTACTTTAACATTGTGGAGTCACAGATCTGGATGATGTCGTCCTGGAGTTGCTTTGCCATTTCGTTTGCCGTTAAGGTATTATAGTGTGCCAGTCTGACATTACTAAATTTTTGTCTTA
>JARYHS010008074.1:69206439-69240974 GCA_031002005.1 Vandiemenella viatica
TTAGCGTACCAAATGGGATGAGTCTCTTTCATGGATTAATTTAGTTTTAATGCCGCTCGTCATGAGGTTTTGAAGGTCCTTCACCAGCTAGTCTGATGCTTTCCTACCCATTGAATTCACCGTTATCCAATTTGTTGGGACATTAAGGGAACTCTGCCTGATAAAGTTAATTCTCATACCATCAAGCGGAATTGGAATAGAGCTTGTAAGAACATTAAGTTAGCCCACGAGCGTTTACGCAAAAGGTATAATAGTCTTTGAGCAAGCATGAACTTCATCTTTAATGTCTAAGTCGGTCAAATCTTTTCGCAGCTTAGGGAAAAGGTGGTAGTCACTGTGGGCCAAGACTACAATTGTATGATGGGTGGTGATTATTTTCCAACCAAAGTTTTGCAGAAGAGCGGACGGTGTGATGAGCAACGTGTGGACCAGCTATGTCGTTAATAATGCTTGCTTCCTGCTGTATATTTCGTCTTCTTCGGTTCTGAATTGAACTTCCTGAGTTTTTTTCAGTGTTTTACAGTAGCTGTAGTAGTAGTAGTAGTTGTGGTCGCAGCTTTGCATTAACCCGACTAACAATGACTCCTTCCCATTCCATTTTTTTCCTTCTTATGGCATTACGTTCTCTACTTTCATTATAGCCACTTGATTCTTATATCAATTCTAAAATATTTTTCTATCTCGATACGTAAGACCTGACTTTTTTTAAATTTTGAACATTTTGTCCCGCCTTACATTACCAAAAGCTTTTTTTCTAAATCAACAAACGCTATGAAAGTAACTTTGTTTTTCTTGATCGGTGATAAGAATTGATTCTCTTGCGGCACGGTTTTTCCAAAATTCAAACTGTAGCTACTGTATATTTTTATTCCAACCCAAAGAATTTACATTATAATGTCTGTCTCAGAATGACAAGCAACAATTTCTTTTAAAAGTTTAAATATTCAAAGTCTTATATGCATTCAATCAGAACATTGTAGGAGGAAAACTGAGGCATAAAATTGAAATTCAGTGGGGGAATGTCAGTGTGGCAAGAAACAAGGAAACCAGTATTATACGCTTTGTAAACACTACATTTCCGTCTACTACGATATTTTAGAATTACACTCTAGCTGCGGAGAGTAGTACCGCCGATTTATAAAATTGTGTAACAGTTAACTATGTTATTGCTCAGCGTGATAATTTCATTCCAACTACCTCTTAATATTTACTGAAAGACATACTTGAAAAAAAAGAGAAAATATAGAGAATTACATCATAACTACATTGAAATTTCTTATTTTACCACATTTTATTGAGACTGCAAATTTCTGTAGTTTTAGCATCCGGTTTGAGGTCTTTGCTCAAGTAGAATGTGAATTGGATTTTTTTTTTTTTTTTAACATTTCTACGAAAAGACTGAAATGTTACCTATTTGGTTACTAGCAAACCGATCAATTTTGCTCGTCATTTTTGGTTTAATACTACTTCATTAAACAACGGGATTAATATGACAATATCTTCCATATAAGAGGGAGCTTATATTCATTTTGAATTTGATAGCTGCTAAAAATTAAAAAAAAGTACCGGGTGTGGTGCGTGAACGGTTAACGTTCTTGCCTCGTACTCGGGAGGACGCGGGTTTGAATCCCCGTCCGGGCATCCAGATCTGGGTTTTCCATGGTTTCCCCAAGTCACTCCAGGGAACGCCCGGAGCTTCCTTGAAAAGGCCATGGCCGAGTTCCTGCCCGTTTCTTGCTCCAATCCGATCCCGCCTCTAATGACCTTGCTGTCGACGAGCCGTAAAGCCCTAGCAAAAAAATTAAAATGAGAGAGATTGGCGAAAAGAGTAGAGAGAGAGAAAATGAAATTTGAATTGCGTTTCTGATTTCAGAGATTTTTTTGATAATCCCGCTCTCATCAGATGAACTCACTTCTGCACATATATTTTAATTTACGATTTTTAACTTTTAATAGATTTTTTAAAATAATTTTATGGACGGCATCAGAGACCAAATACGAAAGATATTGAAAAACTGAACCTAATGGCTGAGCGTTAACGCTATGGCTCCGCATTCGAGAGGAAGCGGGTTTGAATTCCTATCCGGCTATCCAGATTTGGATTTTCCTTCGTTTCTCCAAGTCACTTCGTGTGAATGGCGGGATTATTTCTTCGAAAACCCATGGTCCGAATTCCTTCCCATTCCTTGTCTCCATTCCCTTCCCACCTTTAACGACTTAGAAGTCGACGAATCGTAAATCCAGACGCATAATAAGAAATTGGTATAGTAATATTATTTAGTTTTTCGTCTCCTTGACGATGGTGCGAACTCGTTATAGTCCACCTAACGTAACCACACGACACTATTTCGACGATGTTGAAGCCCGAGAAGATTTCTTTCAGTCTTACCTCTGTGAAAGATTTCATAGTTACGTGTGCAGTTTATTAAGAAGCCCTCAGTTATGAGTCTTTCCTTAAGTATGTTACGTCCTGACGCAAGCAGGTAAGAGTCGATGTTATATTTTACGCATAACGCAGTGTAGGTTCGACTTGTTTAAAATAAACGCAAAAAAATAATTGGAAAACCTAGACTCGAACCGAGGACCACGCGTTTACAAGACTAGATGGTTAGCCACAAGCAAACGGAGCTCATGTTCACAGACGGCTCGTGCAGTGGGTAAACAACCTTATCCTGCCTCGGAAGTCAGTTACATTCAACTGGCATTAGACAATTATCCGAAATAATCTCTTTTTAATTGTTTCAATAGTTTTATAGAACTTAAAAATCTGGATCTCTGAACATTTACACCCACTTCTCGGACCACACACCCCATTATGTGTTGCATTATTGCAACTGATTAGCCACATCAATATATAAATAAATATGGTTATAGTTTTACGCTAATCATTGGGAATAAAATGTATAACTGAACCTCATTTTTACGGCGCTTTATTGCAATCTTGTTAATTACAACTTTAACGATATGTTTCACGATCTGAATGTAAGAAAAGTGTAGCTGGAACCGAATTTCGTCCGATTGAGGTATGGTCGGCGATATCTTGCCTAATGTTACAGTCAATCCAGGGACAGGAAAATGCGTTACTTGTTTCGAGATCGGTCAATAGCTTTTTACTGAAATGTGGGGAATGATAGATGAACTGCCAAGAAGAATCGTCACTGGGCGGGCGGAGTCTTCCTGCTTTCTTCGAGGCTTGACTTAAGGAAATGAATAACAGATGGCGCCTGAGTTGAATACGGGCAATGATGCCACATTGTGCGAAATAAGGGACTTAGTTGTTGTTGTTGTTGTTGTTATGGTTTAAGGGTGCGTCGACGGCGAGGTCATTAGCACCCTAACAACGACCGGCTTAGCAATGTGGCTTAAAATCCATGTTCTACCGTCTGTATGGTCGACTGTAGAGGGGTCGGCCAGACAGACGGCAAATAGAGTAAAATGCTAAAATGTTGGCTGTAAAGGGGCCATTAAAAGACTAACATCACAGCTCATGTCCGGCTGGCTGTAAAGGACCAGCCAGACATAAAAACTTAAATCTAACAGTAAAATGAACACAGATGAGACAAAACAAATCAATAACTATGTACACGGATGAGTGGCTGTAAAATGGCCACTCATCCACCTTAAAAGATTAGGCCGGTCTTCCCAAAATTTTTGGGATCAGACCACCCAATACACAGAATTTTAATACTTTAGCCACATTGCTAGCTTCATTACTTAAAATAAGGGACAGATCGTTGGCTAGGCCAACCTCTGCCCTTAAGTCAAAAAATAAAACACACTCTGTTAAAATGTGGCGTACCATCAAAGGTACGCCACAAGCATCACATTCCGGTGGGTCCTCCCGGCGGAGAAGAAAGCCGTGTGTCAGAGGACAGTGCCCTATACGGAGGCGAGTAAGGAGAACCTCATCCCTCCTCGCCTGCTGGAAGGAGCTGCTCCACGGCAGAACGGTCGGTTTGACCAGCCGGAGCTTGTTATGCTCAACTTCCAGCCACTGCCTCTGCCAATCATCAAAAACAATTCTCTTCGCCGCCGAGGCAAGGTCTGACTTTGGGACCGGTGCAAAGTCGATTCGGACCTTGTCACAGGCTAACTTGGCAGCTTCATCTGCTGCCTCGTTCCCCCTGATTCCCACATGGCCCGGTACCCAGCAGAATAATACCTCCTTTCCACGAGATTGGAGGGAAAGGAGGGCGTCCTGGATGTCCTGGACTAGACGGTCTGCTGGGTACATATTACCTATGGCCTGAATACAGCTGAGGGAATCACAGCATATGATGAAACACTTATCAGGATTTACTTTCATATGCTGGAGCGACTTTAGCACGGCGTAGCACTCGGCAGTAAAAACGCTGCACCTGCCGTCCATTTTGAATGTGTAAGTCACTCGAGGGAACACTACGGAGCATCCTACTCCGTTAGCCTGCTTAGACCCATCCGTATACACCGGGGTAAACGTGTGATGCTCATTTAGAACGTCTCTAAAAACATTATTAAAAACACTATCAGCGGTACAAACTTTGTTGTACCGAGACAGGTCCAAAATTATTCTGGGCCTCTTTAAAAGCCAGGGAGGAGATTACTCCAACCCTGGTGATAAAAAGATGGAAGCTCTAATCCATATTGTTCTAAAATAGCCCTTGTACGGTAGCTGAACGGTTTTGTGGCTCTATGCCGGTTGGCATAGAGCCGCTTCGTGGTTGGGGTGTAGAACTATGTCGTACACGGGACTGCCATGGTGTTATGGCAACATGAAGGTAGTGTCGCACCATGAGGAGTTGCCGGCGGATGGTGAGCGGCGGCTCGCCCGAGTCAGCACAAATGCTGACAATAGGGCTGGTGCGATATGCACCCATGGCGAGCCGAATTCCAGCATGGTGGACACTATCTAGTATACGGAGATAACTGTCCCGTGCCGAACCATACACGATACAACCGTATTCCAGCCGCGACCGTACAAAGGCTCTGTAAAATTGTAGCAGGCAGGAGCGGTCAGCGCCCCATGACCTGCCACACAGACATTTTAAAACATTTAGAGCTTTTGAGGCTCTGGCTTTCACATCTTTGAGATGTGGTAGCCAGGTTAATCTGTTGTCTAAAATTAGGCCCTGAAACCGAACTGTTTCAGTAAAACGTAAAACGGTATTCCTCAAGGTAAGATGGGGTTCTGATAAAAGGCTTCTGCTACGAGTAAAAAGTACACACCGGGTTTTCTCCGCAGAGAAACGAAAACCGGTGTGCACTGACCATTCATCCAGCCTGTTCAACGTGAGTTGCAGCTGCCGCTCTGCGCTCCTCAGGCTGGACGTAGCAATAAAAATTAAAAAATCATCCACATATAAGGAGTACCCTATAGGACTCCTTATTATGGTTGCAATGCTATTTATTGCAATTGCAAAAAGGGTCACACTTAAAACTGAACCTTGAGGAACACCATTTTCCTGAATAAAAAGATCAGACACTTCACTACCGACTCGGTACCGGAAGCAACGACCAGATAAAAATGATTTTAAAAAACGGGGTAGGTTGCCCCTAAAACCCCATTCATGTAACTGTTTTAAAATCAAATGCCGCCAGGTAGTATCGTAGGCCTTTTCAAGGTCGAAAAAAACACCCACAAGGTGTTGGCTGCGGACGAACGCATCCTGTATCGCCGCTTCCAGCAGGATCAGGTTGTCCAAGGTGGAACGGAACTTCCTGAATCCACACTGAAAGCGGCTCAGTAGGTTTTGGGATTCTAGACACCAGACGAGGCGGCGATTAACCATCCTCTCCAGTGTCTTACCCACGCAGCTTGTAAGGGCGATACTACGATAGCTACCTGGCAACAATTTGTCTTTGCCAGGTTTTAAAATTGGAATTAGTGTTGCTTCTTTCCACGAGTCAGGGAAGTGTCCTCCGGTCCATATGTCATTAAAAGTATCCAGAAGGTACTCTTTAGCATCTTTACTAAGATGCCTCAGCATCTGGTACTGGATCAGATCAGGACCTGGAGCAGTGTCGTTAGCGCTATTCAACGCTGACTCCAGTTCCCAAAATGTAAATGGGCAGTTGTATGCCTCTGTATTCGACGAATCAAAGCACAGCGCGCGCCTCTCGGCAGCAACTCTTTGTCGCTGGAACCGAGGTTCAAAGTTGGCCGATGAAGTGACGGCGGCGAAGTTCTCCGCCATCAGCTGCGCTATGCTTCGTTCGTCGGTAATAATACGTCCATGATCCAGTAATCCAGATACTGGTGGGCGGGAGTACCTTCCGGATATACGGCGAATGGACTCCCATACTTTCGATGAAGGTGTGGAACGATTTATTGTGCTCACAAAGTTCTGCCATGACCTCTTCTTGCTCTCCTTAATAACTCGACGCGCCTTAGCTCTGGCAATACGGAACGCTGCTAGGTTGTCAGCTGTTGGGCACAGCTTAAAACGACGTAGCGCCCGTCTACGACCCTGGATGGCGGAACGACAATCGTCGTTCCACCAGGGGACGGGCGTCCTTCGCAGCGTTCCGGAGCTTTTCGGCATGGAGACGTCAGCTGCACGGTGAATCACTTCTGTGAAGTGATTCACCTTCTCCTGTATACTACCACAGGGTTGTAACAATACAGAACGGCAGAAGAGCTGCCAATCTGCACCACTGACGTTCCAATTTACGCCGGTTATTACCTCCTCCCCGCTCATACTCAACGTGCATCCAAACAGGGAAGTGGTCACTTCCATGTAGGTCGCGATCCACCTCCCAATGCACGGAGTCCGCGATAGAGGGGGAGCACAAGGAAAGGTCAATGGCAGAAGACGTACCGGTTGCAGTGGTGAAATGAGTCATTTGCCCTGTATTCAGGATACAAATTTCCTCCTGCTCTATCAATCTACCAACCACTCGGCCCCTGGGGCAATCGGTGGTGGAACCCCACAACGCACTGTGGGCGTTGAAATCTCCCAAAAGGAGAAAGGGCCGAGTGAGTTGTCGTATAATGCCAACCAGGTCGTCGTAGCCGACTGACACACTGGGTGGCAGATAGACAGAGCATACGGTCAGTTGGATTGGACCGTGTATTTTCACCGCTACTGCTTGTAGATGAGAGGTGAGAGCAATGGGTTCGGAGTGGACAGTGTTCCGAACAAACACGGCCACTCCGCCCTTCGCTCGATCACCCTCGGTATCGTCCTTCCGGAATATGTCATTACCTCTTAGCACTGGCTGATGTTGTGGTCTAAAATGTGTCTCCTGTAGACAGAGACACAATGGATTAGACCGTGCTAAGAGTTGGACTTCCTCTTTGTGAGCCTGAAATCCGTTTACGTTCCACTGAAGTATGGGAGCCATTCTACCTATTTAAAACCACCCGCCCCGGGTCGGGTGGGTCAGGGTCTAGTGTCTGCTGAGGAACGGGACCAGGGTCTACGTCCACCTAGCATAACGTCATCTTCGGGGTCCGAAGACGACTTTTGTCCTAAGGCCTCGGCGTCTTGCGGAACTTTGTTCCGCCGAGGCCTTGTCCCCTTCCTCCCCACCCCAGTTGGAGAACTGGGAGGAGAATTTGAAGGGGACTTCAAGAACATGGTGGGGTCCGTGTGTTTAAACTTCGGACCCCGAACCTTCTGCACTACCTGCCATCCGCTTCCAGCAGATGGCGTTGCTGCTGCTACTATTGCCGCTGCCGATGCAGCTTTTGCCATGGGTGCTGCTTCTGCTATTGCAGAGGCACCCACGGCTGCAGCTACTGGTGCGGATGGCCGTGCTTTGGCTGGTGGACTTAATGACCCTGCTGCTGTAGTGGTCGGGTTAGCAGAAGCGCTACTACCGACGACCGCGGTCCCTGGTGTTAGGACCTTAGTGGGCTGCGCACCACACTTGCACTGGCACGAGCATGTCATGCTAGTGCCCGTGTCTACTACGGTCGTCTGCGTAGCAACGCTCTCCTTCCTGACGGGAGTTGACAACGTTTTGGCGAAGCTAGTGGCGAAGACCGGTGGCGCCAGCGCCTTAAACCGTTTCTTCGCCTCGCCAAAAGATATTCTTTCCTTAGTCTTCAACTCCTGTACCTTCTTTTCTTCAAGGTACACTCGACACTCCCTGCTCCAGGCTGGATGTGGCCCGGAGCAGTTAATGCACACCTGTGGGAGGGTGCAGCTTGCACCCGGTTCATGAGCCGATTTTCCACATTTCCCACAAGTGGCGTTGCCTTTACAGTTCGCCGTCGTATGCCCGAACCGCTGGCACTTAAAGCAGCGCATCGGGTCCGGGACATACGGGCGAACATTCAAATTTAGATATCCAGCTTTAATGGATTTCGGCAACGTCGGAGTGTCGAACGTCAGGACGAAGGTGGCAGTCTTCTCAAGATTGCCGTTAACCCTTCGTTTGATCAGCCTAACCTCAACCACATTTTCTGATCCCCACTCGTTAAGGAGTTCCTCGGACTCTATATCAATAAGATCCCTACAAGTGATCACTCCTTTGCTGGAGTTTAGAGTTTTATGGAGTTCGCATTTCACTGCGAACTCCCCGAGCTTCTCACACTTAAGGAGTGAAACAGCCTGCTTGCGGTTAGATGTTTCAAGAAGCAGGGTCCCATTCCTCAGCTTTTTCACACTTTTTAGGGTACCAGATATCCCCTCTATGCCTTTCTGTATATAGAACGGAGAGACCTTTTCAAAGGACCCCTCCGTTCTTGCCATGATAACAAAGGCGTTGTCTATAAGACAACCCTGTCTTTTACTATTGTCTTGTTCCGGGGGAGGGCTGTCAACCCTCACCCGCTTGTTGGAACTGGGTGTATTTTTTTTAACCTGCGGCACACCCGAACCGCAGGGGTTTTGTTTTTGTTTGTGAGATTGCATTTTGGTCCCACGAGCAAAAACATGATAAAAAGAAATGCTGATACAACAGGGGTGCGCAGGTTCCCCTGAGGTTGCACGTTAGCGTGTGATCTACCTCTCACACATGCACCTCCTCGGCACGTGGCTGACCTTGAGGTTGATGGTTTTTTTATAGAGGTTTGTACCGTCCTCGCGATCCGGGCGATGAAGCCAAGATCCCCGTTCTCCTAGGCACACAACGTTCCACCGCCACGCCCTACGGTGGTCGTTGAAGCATGGTAGGAGTTTACGGTGTGGGAAACTTGCGGCGCTCACAAGTTTCCAGCTCGGGCACCGCGGGTTCGCCAAACCCGTACCTGGCACTTGCGTACCAGGCCCCCGCGGGAGGGGACTTAGACTCAGGCGCCGACAGTCAATTTTTTTGCCAAAGAGTGTACATGAATTGCCCTTGCTTCCATAGCTTTAATCAACAAGTGAAGGTCAGTATATGCTTCAACATCAGAAGCAATATCTGCATATGCTCTCCCCTGCACATTCTTGATATTTATGCCGAATCTTCTTGGTACTGTAGTCATTTGAAATTTTCAAACAAATTTTGTCGGATATATTTCATGGTGTTTCGTAGAGGACGACGATAAAAATTTCGTGTATATTACACTTTACGTCTACGTAACGAAAGAAGAGTGCGACTTATTCATTACTGGAAATATCGCTAGTTTTATCAACCATAACTTAATAATAGACCGCATTTTGTACTACTCTGATTATTTTATGCAGTTCTTCGTCACTAAAAATTGTACGTGTTGCAACCACACATATTTGTTGCCACGTGTTTAACTCGATATTATCCTGTAATCACAGCTTCAACATCGAATTCAATTTGAGTATTCGTCCTCGTGGTCCCTTATGGCTAGGACTCCAGTCACTATCACAGTCGTATCATGTAGTTTACTTTTTGATGGCATTCAATGTACATTGGCGCCACGTTCTAAACTGGCTTTATGTAGTACACAAAAACAGTGAACTTCAGGCTATTCATACTGTTTTAATGCTTTATTTCATGATGAAAAACACCTTGAGTAAGTGCCTTAATGTACTCATTTCCTCTTGATGATGTTTTCGGCGCAGAAACGCCACTAGACATGATTTCTTTACAGATATGGCAAAACACATTTTATATATCATCATTTTCGCATCCATGGAATAATTGTCTTCCACTTACGTTGAAAATTGTGCCTTCTCTTCTGTTCAACTGAATGTGCAGAAATGACATCTTCTGGTTGGACCTGCTATAGTGGAGGGTTTTTCAGGTTACAATTTCGAAGGACGAATTTATCTATCGAAACTAATAATTTTTCCGAAATAAATACGATAACATCAAGCGCAGCGTGCTCTTAAAGCACATGTTTTGTTCACTAGCTCGATTAGGATTGAGTGAGACACCTGATGCAGCCTGCGAGCCGCGGCCGCAAAAGCGTTGGCTGCGCAGCGGACGGGCCAGGGGCGGTAGCGCGGGGTAGAGTTGCTTGATTTGCTTGTGTGCAGGCCCACCGTAAGCGGGCGTGCAAGGCGTGCACCGCACGCGGGTGGCACATCAAGGGGGGTGGCAAAACGAGTGATCGACAGTCGCCGCCCAGCGATAGTTGCCACTCCATTGACGCCACGACGAAATGTGCAGTGTACAGGCGACCTTTTTTTTCTTAGCTCAACAGCTGCTTCGGGGCGGTCGGTGACACTCGGGATGGCAACAATGGAGGCAGCAAATAAAGTTGGAAGCGGCGGCTCGGAAATTTCCTAGATCCACCAAGTTAGACAGGGGGCGGCATAATCGGGATTGCACGCAGTCGCTCTAACAGCTAGCGGCGGACCTGCTTGTGTGCAGCTCTTTACAAATCAAACCACAGTGTTAAGTATGACTATGACCTTACGTAGTGTTTACAGTCACCTCGGGTATGACGTGCACCCTCACATCGTAAGCAAGTGCGATCCCGTCGAGACGGCTTGACTCGCCCGGCGACGCATGACGTCAGTAACACAGGTGTCGCTCGAAGTCGATTACTGATTAGTTATCATGTCTATGCTCATGGGTGCTCCGCACCCACTATTTACCTCTCATGGGTGCTGGAGCCCCCGAGCACCAACGGAGTTGGCGCCCCTGCTCGTATTAGAGGGAATTTATCTTATGATTGTTTCTCGTAAATTTTATAAACTGAAGGGAGGAAAAAAATTATTAGCGTCTTAAAATTGATAGGAAAAGTTGAATTATTGCAAAGGAATAAGTTAAAAATACAGTTTGTCACACAGACAAACTGATAACTTATTTGGATTCATGTTTGCTTTAAGAATTATATTTTTCTCGTTTCTGTTCATTTACAATGTGAATTATTGGATATGAGACTTTTGAGAAGTGACAATGAATACACTATCAGCACTTATCGTTTGATCATTATTGGCTATAATATCCAGGCTATGAGAAATGAATCCATTTTAATGACTTGGGCATATTTCTTATAAGGAACAGTTCATATTACGGTCTGATAATGTACTCAACTTCTTCCAATCTTAAAGCGTTACACTCCGCATTAAAAGAATTTTGTAACATATTAGAAATCCTCCAACACGAACAAGGCAGGGTGAAATGTTTGTACTTCGATGTTGGGGTGAGAATATTAAAACCCATGTTTGGGACCTTGAATTCAGACGATTTGGCACAACTGAAAAATTAAATAATTGGAATAAACCGATCAAGAAGTACATTAACATTTCATCTAACTTGTCAGTTAAAAGCATGCAAAATACCATTGCGGACAATTCCAATGCAACACAAACTTTGCCGATGCTTTCATCTCTCAAACTGAAGAAATACAGACAGCTGTTAGAAATGGTATACATGATGTAGAAACATGTACTATTTAGCATACACACTTAATGGAACTTATAGTGGGGTTGACAGATGCTTGAATGGAGTTACTCAGCTAATTAATAGCTTTATTGGAAGGATCTAATGTGAAATTAGTGACATTTTGTCAAGTCGAAAATTCTTTTTACATGTAGAGTAACTTTCAAAGATGTGTGTGCAAGACATACACGGAGCGTTGTGGGAGAGCGGTAACTCACACTGGCCTCACATTTGGTATAAGGGTTGCTATTTATATTTATGACCTTTGCAACAATAAGTGTTGCCAGGCACCATCTGACGTTTCCATTGGAAACAATGACATTGTTGAACATAGCCTTAATCATAAAAATATATCATCTGAGCGCCATTTGTTGTTAACAGTAAATTTAAAAATTCATATTGGGCGAAAAATGGAATAAACTCATGAACATTTTCGTGTGATTATTTTTACAATTTTCAATGTGGATTATCAAGATAAGAGTGCATCGATGAACTAAATTCTTTATACGGCGATAAAGCACCAAAATACAGCACTGTAAAAAACTGGTATAACAAATTCAATCATGGCGGAAGTTCGCTTCACGATGAAATCCGTCAGGGTCGTCCAAAATTGATGTGCCAGAAAACATCAATGTTGTGCGAGAACTGATAAAGCAAGATCGTCATCTGACATACCGTGAATTGAGGCATATTTGGGATTAGTATGAAAAGCATCAATAAAATATTGCCTTTTGGCCGTAAAAAAAGATTTGTTCGCGTTGGATCCCGCATAATTTGACAAACGCTCAAAAGGAAGCTCGTGTCGATTGGTGCAAGGAAATGTTAAAAAAATATATTCAATGTGCATTAAAGGCTGCTTATAACATCTACACAGGTGACTAATCATGGATCTATGCATATGAGCCCGAAACAAAACAGCAACCGATAGAAGTAAAATACAGCCTACGAGTTGCATCAGTCAGGCTATTAGTCTTGACCGGTTTCGACCATTTTAAGATGGTCTTCTTCAGAAGCATATGTTAATATACTAGTGGGTGGAAATGACCATGTGTTTGCACCAAGCATGCTTGATCAGGGCTACTTGTAAATATAAACTATTGTCAGATATCTTGAATTGATTTAAGAATCTCAACAATTCAAACTACCCAAATCCATTATGCCTTATCTTATCCAAAATACCCTTTGCCTAGTATTACTCACTAGTGTACGGGACTTTCCTGCAGTGTATGCGCAGGTCCCGAGAAATGTCAGGAAGGCGAGTGGTGTGTGAGTGGACTTACTTGCACGAGCCGCTCTCTGAATTATCAGGTCTGACACCGGCAGTCTGAACGGCGGAGAGGGTTCTAGCTCTACTACAAGAATAAGCCGTGACGGTGATGTACAGTGAGTTTATTCGTAGTAGGCTACAGTACAAGTTACGCCCGAAAGGTACGGTCCACACCGCGATAGGTTACTACTGGCGGTATTCTGACTAACGGAAGTATCGGCGAAGGTGGCGGGGTAATGCGGTGGTCGGCGGACGTGCCCGAGGCGTTCTTGTCAGTCCCGAATCACAGGTTCAAGTGCCTAGTAACTAGCGATTGGCTATAAAGAAACCTCGCTGTCCCCATAGGCCCCATGGCCCCTCGGGTCGGCGTTTATTCGTGATTTTTTCGAAGTTAAATTCGAGTGCTCAAGTGAACTTTTCAAAAACTGGCTTAATTATTTACTGACTTTGAATCAATAAACTGAATAATTAGATAACTGTTAGTAGTCGTACTCACCTAATTAGGCCTTGCCTCCAAGAGGCAGGGGCTGGAAACGAAGGCCAGGTCCCACCAACCTGTGGTTCGGGTGTAATAAAAATCCTGGCTACGGCTAAAAGGCCGGTTGGGTGAGGTCGTGTGGAGTATTGGTCTAATAAACAGACAAACATTGACAATAAATTAGTATTAGGTGTGCGTGTGGTGGTGACAGGAAAGACTGTCAGTAAAATTAGTTGTTAGGTTAGTTGACAGAAAAGACTGTCTTGAGTTAGTGTTTAGGTAGTTAAGGTGACAGAAAGGACTGTCTAATAGTGTTAGCCTGGGATTAAGTGTTACTGTTTAGTTAAGTTTAGTTAGGTTAGAGTAGTGAACAATGGAAGGGGATAGTGCGAAGGTGACAGAGGAAACAAAGAGGACTTCGTCAGAGTCGTCTAGTGAGTCGTCAGATGAAGATCCAGTGGAAGTGATGACGGGTATGATAGAGGAATTAAGTGAGATCATTGAGGGAGAGTATGAGAAGCGGAAAATCTCGAGGGCCACATATGACTACATAAGAAAGTTATTAGGCCTGATGGGTAATAACACTAAGAAAATAGGTGTTAAGATTGCGTTTGCTAAGGGTGTTGAGAGAGGGCGTGACGAGGTCATGCAGATTATGAGAGATATGGAGAGAGAGACATATGTACAATGTATTGAAGGTGGACGTGAAGAGGTGTTGCAGGCAGTAAGAGAGGTGATTTTACCGCTACAAGAGAAGGATACTTATAGAGAAGGGTTAGATCAAGGTAGAGAACAAGTATTGCAGGCTGTTAGAGAAGTTGTACAGCCGATACAAAGTCAAGGGAAAGAGTCGTATGCCGATAAAGTTAAACTCCCGAAGTTATCGATACCTGGAGTATCAATAAAGAAACCACCAAATGTTGTTTTGCTCTACCCTGAAAAGGATCCTGAAGGGAATCCAAAACTGACATCTCAAGAAGTTAAGGCAGTATTGAAAAGTGTAGTTATTCCCAGGCAGGAGTCTATACAAGTAAGGAACCTAAGGACCGTACAAAAAGGTGGGGTCATGATAGAGACAGGTAGGAAAGAAGATATAAACAAAATAATCCAGAATAAAGAACTACACAGTAAGGGTATAGATGTGGAAATACCTCGTAAGCATGATCCCAAAATTATGATATATGATGTGCCAACGGATTTATCAGATGACGAAATAAAAGAGTGTATCTATATGCAGAACATTAAGGCTGATGATATGTCAAAAGAACAATTTTTAGAGGGGATTCTGAATGTTTATAAGATGAAAATCAAAGGTGTCGAGATTAGGTGCAATTGGGTGATGGAATGTAGAGCGGGGATACGTAACTTGTTAAGACAACAGGATAGAATCTATATTGATTTTCAAATATGCCGAGTGAAAGATTACAATACGGTAGTCAGATGCTTTAGGTGCCAGGTATATGGTCATGTGGCAAAATATTGTAAAGAAAAGGTTGAGTCATGTTATTTTTGTGCGGAACTACATAGTTCCAAGGATTGCCCAAAGAAAGATGTAGAAGTTGCTAGAAAGTGTGCGGCATGTAAACGGTATAACAAGCCACATGATCATAAAATTGGAGCTGACAACTGTGGGGCTTATAGACGTGCTATGACAATTGAGTTAAATAAAACAAATTATGGCCCTTAAGATAGGACAGATCAATGTGAGAAGGTCTGCGGTGGTACTTGATGAGTTGAAAGTTGTGGCTTTGGAAAAGATGTTAGATATAGTGTTAGTTCAAGAACCCTATGTTGTAAACGGAGAAGTACCCATTGGAACAATGGGGCGAGCGATTGCAATTAAGTCGGCATCGCTTGGGTCGGCTATATTGGTGTTTAATAAAGAATTACAAGTGTTGTTTTTAAGGCATTTGAGTAGTGATTTGATAACCTGTGTGCAGGTAAACTGTGCAGGGATAAAGTTGACTTTAGTAAGTATGTATTTTAAATATAACATTGACACAAATGTACACGTAATGAATCTAGACAGATTATTGGACTTATTACCCAGAAAAGACCTTATAATTGGAGCAGACGTTAATGCACACTCAAGAATGTGGCATAGCGAAGAAGTGGATGATCGAGGTTTAATGGTCGAAGAACTAATATTAGCTAGGAACCTGGTGATTCTAAATGTCCCGGGTGAAGAAACATATATTGGCCCTAGAGGCGAAACCTCAAATATTGATATAACTTTAGTTACTCCTGGACTGAGGGATAGAGTGTTGCATTGGTCGTTATGTGATGAGGTTCATAGTGACCATAGACTAATAACAATGGAATATAGTAGAAACCTTTTACAGAATGTTGATTGGGGAATAGAAAATAGTGGAATTAGATTCTGTGTCGGAAGGGCTGATTGGCGGCGTTTCCAGGAAACACTTGGTGCACGAGTGGCCGAAGTTTCACTAGAGAACACAGTTGATGAGATTGCAGTGCAATTAGAGGAGGCGTTAATTAGCAGTGCTAAAGTTGCGATACCAGTGTATGGTAGACATAGGAGATCGGTAAAATGGTGGAGTAGAGAGTTAACGGAACTTCGGGACACTTTGAAACAGAAGTTGAGAAGATACCGGAGAACAAAATGGGATGAGCACTGGGAAGACTATAGGCGCCATAGGAATGAGTATACCAGAATCATACCAAGTTAAATTCTTGGAGAGAATTTGTTGAATCTAATACAGAAGAAAATCCATGGGGTATAGTATACAAGTTGGTAGCAGGAAAGTATTGTAAAGAATTTACTTTAAGTGGCCTAAAGGTTGGAGATAGATATATTATGGATGCTAAGAGTAATTTGGAAACGTTGTTACAAGAGTTGTTACCGGATGATCAACCTCAAGATTTTTTTTTTTTTTTTTTTTTTTTTAACAGTTTAACGTCCCTTTTTAACAACGTGGTCTTTAGAGACGGTCAACCTCAAGAGGACACAGAAGATCAGAAGAACATTCGATTGACGATGGAAGAATTACCAGATTCAGAAGATATGGAGCCGATTACGGAAGATGAATTAAGGAATGCGGTAATGGCTTCCAAAAATAGGAAGGCACCGGGACCGGACTCAATTACAGCCGAAATTCTGAAACAGGCATATGGGAAAATAAAGTATATATTACTGCATCTGGTAAACAAAATGCTAGTCGAGGGGAGATTTCCGACTAACTGGAAAGTGGGGGAAGTGAGGATATTGTTAAAAGGGGAGGATCGCGATATGACGCAGTGCAAGGCCTACAGACCTTTGACTTTATTACCGGTAATTGCGAAAACAGTAGAGAAGATCTTGATCGACAGGCTACAGATAAGAATAATTGAGAATAATGCTATCTCTGATAGACAATATGGATTTGTAAAAGGTCGTGGAACAAGTGATGCATTAAATAGACTGGTAGAGGAAGTGCAGAACGCGGAAACAAATTACGTGTTAGCGATATTTCTGGACATTGCCGGTGCTTTTGACCACGCATGGTGGCCTGGCATAATGAACAGATTAAGGGAGATAAAATGTTATAAGAACTTATTTAGAGTTATATTGGATTATTTTAAGGATAGACGGGTGTTTTTAAAAGATAAAGGAATAGTAGTCTGGAAAGCTGTTTCCCTGGGCTGTTCGCAAGGTTCGAAAATGGCACCAACGATATGGGATGTACATTTTAATCGTTTTTTGGAGTTAGACTTAGGTGAAGGTGTGTTGAGTTTGGCGTATGCAGACGATGGTCTGCTCCTGATAAAGGGTGATAATCGTCGACAAATTGAGTGCAGAGCAAATGCTGCACTGGAGAAAATTGCTGAATGGGGTAAAGAAGTTAGATTGAAATTTGCACCATCGAAAACTAAAATGATATACTTGAAAGCAGGATTTAAGAGAGGTGGAGTTAAAGGTCGTGGTGGAAGAGGTGGAGAAGTGAGGGTGCCAGATTACCGCAGACCACCTATGGTTCGAATGGAAGGGGAAAGAATACAATACGTAAGATCACATAAGTACCTCGGAGTGACACTTGGTGAGAACATGTCATTTGAAGAATACTTTAAGGAGACGCGGGGTAAAGTGGGTAATCTAGTGAACAAATTGTGTAGAGTTGTTAAAGCCAATTGGGGTATGTCTTATGACTCAGGGAAAACAATTTACAAAGGGGTGGTTGAGTCCATCCTTTGTTATGGTTGTCAAATATGGGCCAGCAGTCTTGGAAAAGGGAAGAACTGGCAGAGAATACTTCAAGCACAAAGGATAGCATTGATGTTAGTTACGAAGGCGTATAGGACAGTTTCTACGGATGCTTTACCTGTTTTGGCCGGGGTTTTGCCCATTGATATATTGGCCGAAGAGAGAAGTAGAATCTGGAAATGCGAAAAAAATGGAGATAATGTTAAAGTTGTTCGTGTGGAAGAGAGAAGATTATCTTATCAGAAATGGCAGCTACGGTGGGAAAGTGTAACAAAAGGGCGAACAACCTGGTTCTTCTTTCCGCAAGTAGAGGACAGAGTGAAGAGGCAGTGGATTTACGTGAATCATTATGCAACGCAGTTTTTAACTGGTCATGGGAATTTCAGTGCCAAACTTCATCAATTTAAATTGGCTGACTCAAACTTATGTAGGGTATGTAATGTGTTGGAAACTTCGCATCATGTCTTATTTGAGTGTGGAAAATATATTCAGGAACGGAGGCGGTTGATAAATATGTTACAAGAAGTAGGGGCGGATATTAGCCCTAGTGGCATTGTTGAAGGCGGTAAGAGGACGTGGGGTGTTTTTGTTAAGACATGTGTAATGATTGGCAGGCGGAGAGAAGAAGAAACAAGGGAAGTAATGATGTGAAGAAGTATAGAAGATGGGTATAACATTGGGGGACAAGAAGAAGTAGGTTGGAAGACAGAAGACTGAAGACATAAGAAGATTAGAAGATAGAAGAAAGAAGTTACGAGGGGTAGCTGTAAGAAGAAAAGAAGAGAGCAGAGAGAAGAATGAAGATGAAGAAAGTCAGAAGATAGAAGTTTGTGGTAATAGAAGAGAGAAGATGAAGAGCAGAAGATTGGTGAAGAAGAAACAAAGGTAGATTGTTATGAAGATTAAAAGGGGACACTATGGCATGAAAGGCCAGGAGGAAATTTTGGATAAGACAGACATTTGGGAGTTGAAGGACACTGAGGCCCACTGATATGAGCGCTAGCTCGAAAGGTGGGGGTGGTGGAGGGTCCTCGGGGGGCAACCCCCTATAAAAAGTGTCCCCATAGGCCCCTTGCCTTCCTCAGGAAGACTTGTTTTTGGTGTTTGGCTGGCGGTTTTGCTGTGGTTGGCGCCAACGGCTGACGGCTTCCCGCGTGTTTAAACATTTGTTGCACTGCTGTGGTTCGGGTGTAAGCAGCTTTCTGTATTGTGTTTTTGGTGGATCTTTATATAACTTTTTACCGGAGTTTCCGGAAGTGTGAACTTGTAGCAACTTGCGCTAATATTTGTGGTATCTTTTTAGAGCTGCTGGCTGGGGCAGTATATTTTGTTTTGCTTTAGACGGCGTATCTATTAACTGGCTGTTTACTCTGCTCTGCCGGAGTTTTTCGGTGGAGTAATTATATAGAAAACTTCGTTAATTTTGTATTATATTTTGAACTATTTGCTGGCGCAGTATATTTTGTATAGCTGCAGTCTGAGTATCGGTGAATTTGCTATTTACCTTGTATTGTTGATTTCTCTACCTAGTAGAGGTATAGACTAAGTTTATTTTCTGTGGTTGTACCGTGCTCCCGTTATGGTGGACAAGAATATTGTCACCCCAACGGATGGCGATGCTGATGCAAACCCACCCGCGGACGAAGAGTTGGAAAACCCGGCGCTCACCAGACTGAGAAAAATTAGAGCAGAACTGGAAGAATTTATTTTCGCTGAAAGCAACAAGATTAACAACTCCACCAAGCGTTTTCTCTTGGATCAGCCCTCGGCCTGCGAAACTATAATTGTCGATCAGACGCTGGAGTGTACAGCCCTCAAAGCAAAGGTCAAAACGATGGAGAAGTTTTCCTTCATGCGGCGAAATGATACCGGCGGTTCAGCGGGGTTGCCCGACAAACCTTCATTTTCCGAGGTTCTAAGAAGTAAGAAGGCTGCTTCCCAACCATTGGTTCCTGCCTCCCGGAACAAGAACAACGTGGTTATCTTCAAGTCCACTAAACCTGACGTTTCGGCAACTGAGGTCCGTTCACTCGTGGAGAAAACTATCAGCTCTCAATTCAAGAACGTGAAGATTTCGAAGCTTCGAGCCGCGCGGGACAACAGTGTTGCCTTGGAGCTTCCCCGTGAGGACGATGTCAAACACATCAAGGAGTCTCCATACCTTGACACGGTTGGCTTGGTTCTCCTCAGCTGAGGCAGCCCACTGCAATAATCTATGGCGTACCACGGACCCTAAGCGAAGAGGTTCTAAAACATGAATTATACAACCGGAATCTACGAGACAAGGGTGCGACGTTGGAGGAGGTCCGAGACGGGGTGAAAGTGGCCTTCAAAACCGGAGACCGAGCCAAGAGTTCTGTTAATGTTGTTCTGGCGCTCACTCCTAAGCTGTGGAAGTTGTTGACGGAGCCAGGCAGAGTTTACATCGAATGGAGTGCTCTGCAAATAAAGAACTACATAAGGCCGCAGAGGTGCTTTAAATGTCACAGTTATGGTCACATCGCTCGTGAGTGCAGGCGAGAGGAAGTTAGATGTGGCCACTGCGCGGAAGTCGGTCACGAGTTCAAGGAATGCCCCGCAGAGGAGGAAAAACCCAAGTGCGCTAACTGTTTGTTAAGAAATAAGCCCCAGTCTGACCATGCCGTCACGAGCCCGACCTGTCCAGAATACTTAAGAGCGCAGCAGTTCGTTTCCAGCATCACAGATTATGGCCTCTAGCACTCCCAGCATCACGCGTAATGGTTCAAGACATTCTTCTAAAAGTTTGAAGTTTGTTCAACTCAATGGGCAGGGCCGGCGGTAGGGGGGGTTAAGCGGGGCAAAAGTACCCGGGGCCCGAGCCACCAAAGGGGGGCCCGACGGCCTGAGTGTCTAAATAAATCGAAATCAAACACAAATTTTATAATCTGCACCAATAATTTTGAACATTTTTGTATTAAAATTTTCTGAGTTTATCGAAATAAAAGTGTAAATTAAAAATATTTGGGGGGGAGGGGTCTAAGGTCACTTACCCGGGGCCTGAGAATCCTAGCGCCAGCCCTGTCAATGGGCGCAGGTCAGAAGTGATTTCTGGCGGTTAGAATGGAGGAGGAGGATCTGGACGTCGCTCTTCTTCAGGAGCCCTACAGCTCAGAGGGTCTAATTCCTGGTTTTCCGGACACCTACCGTGTTGTCTACTGTGGACGGGAAGAAGCCCCGATGCCAGCAGTCGTGGTAAGGAAGAATTATCTGACGATAACTGAGTTCTCAAACCTTACGTCGTATCATTTTGCCAGCGCCTGCATTTCTGTTGGAAGAGATAGGCTGTACGTTGTAAGTGCCTACTTTCAATATGGTCACTCAATAGAGCCCTATCTAAATGAACTGGATGTGATTCTGAGGGAGTTGAGGGGAAAGGAGGTTCTGATTGGAGTTGATGCTAACGCAGCCTGTACGCTATGGCATTCAAACGAAACTAACGAGCGGGGAGAACTCTTTCGTGATCTCATGGCAGTTCATAACCTGCGGGTTATTAATGCACCAGGAAACTTAACCACCTTCTCCTCCCACTCAGGAGAAACTAACATCGATGTTACAGCTGGTTCTCCGGCAGCGGCTCAGAAAATTTCCAACTGGCGGGTCCAGGAGGAATGGACGACTAGTGACCATCGCTGCATAAAGTTCTTTAACGGGTGCTCTAGGCAGACCGGCAACGCATCCCGGACCGGAACGTTTAGAACATCCAAGGCGGACTGGTCGAAGTTCAGCGCAGTGCTCTCCGACCACCTTGGCACGAAGGCTAACCAGTTCGAGTCTTCCGACGCCGAAGGCAAGGCAACGATTCTTCAGGAAGCTATCCTGAACAGCTATATACAAAGTATGCCCAGAAGTGGGGGCCAGGCGTCCACTGTCTCCTGGTGGTCTAGCAGACTAGCAGCGTTGCGGAGGGAGACGCTGAGACTACGGCGTCGTATGCAGCGACTGAGGGCTGAGGGGTCACCTGATTGTCAAGACGCTGCTCGGCAGTACTCCAAATCCCGAAACTTCTATACAGCTGAGCTTCGGCACGCTAAGGCGGCCGACTTTGAGTCGACGGTATCGAAATTGGGAAACCAAAATCCCTGGGAGCTGCTCCGAAAGATGAAGAGGGATAATGCCCAGGGAATCTACCCCGCGATAAAGAGATCCGACGGTACTGTCACTCAGACCTGGGAAGAGTCGGCGGTGGAACTCTCGCGGCTTTGATCCCTGACGACTGCCAGGAGGAAGAACCAGAGGGTCTTCAGAAAGTTAGACGCGATAATGATGCATACTCCAGCGAAGCCATAGAATCGTCCTTCACGACTGAACAAGTTAAGAAGGCCATTCTTTCTGAAAGGAAGAATTCGGCGCCCGGCCCGGATATGGTGGAAAACATAGTAATTATGAAAGCCTTCGACGCGGCTCCTCAGGCATTAGTTGACACCATGAACGCATGCCTCAGGGAGGGGATTTTTCCCCAATTGTGGAAATCGGGGCGTATCAAGATCATTAGGAAGAGCTCCGACAAGCCCAAGGATGAGGCCCGATCGTACCGTCCGATCTGCCTACTGCCCTGCCTTGGCAAGGTATTAGAACGTCTTATAGTGGAACGCCTTGAAGAACTATGCGGCCGGACGGACCCGATCTCTGGAAGCCAATTTGGTTTCTGCAAGGGTAAATCCACTGAGGACGCGGTGAATGAGCTGGTTCGCCAAGCGGAATCGGATCGAAACTACGTCTTTTGTATTTTTGTGGACATAGCCGGGGCATTCGACAACTTATGGTGGCCCAGCCTGTCCAAGGTCTTACGACAGAGGCATTGTCCAGGGAATTTGTATGAATTATTAAGAAGCTATTTTGGAGACAGATTCGTCGAAATTAAGGATGGTGCTTTCTGTTACTCCAAAAAGGTCACGAAAGGATGCCCACAAGGGTCTATTTTGGGCCCGTTCATCTGGAAGATTGTTTTCGACGAACTTCTGAAAATTCAGACAGATAATCTCACAGTAAAAATTGCATACGCCGACGATCTGGTTATTATTGTACACGGGGACTCGCGCCAGGACATCGAGAAGAGGGCTCAAGTAATCATCAATAAGATCGTGGCCTGGACCAGAGACAACAAGATGACCATCGCCCCCTCCAAGACCTCGTCCCTATTACTTAAGGGAAAACTTGATAAGCACCGGCCACCGCCATCAGGTTGGATGGCAGTAGGATTAAATTGTGCAGCGAGGTCAAGTACCTGGGTGTAACTATCGGCGAGCGGCTGTCCTTTTTGGCACACTTCAAGGCCATCAAAGCTAAAACCGACTCTTTCATAGACCGACTTATACCGGTAGTCGGTAGGAGATGGGGTTTGAATGCAAGTACCTTGAACATTCTGTATAAGTCTGTTATATTGCCATCTGTAACATATTGCTCCTCAGTGTGGTCCAGTACGGCGGGACAGGCGCACCATAAGCGCCTGCTGGATTCTCTTCATCGAAGATTCCTGTTGACACTCACCCTTGCTTGCCGCACCACGTCTATGGAAACCCTCCAAGTTATTAGTGGCTCCCTTCCTCTGGATCTGCAAGCCCAAATGGCTACCTTTAGTTATCATCTAAGGAAGAAGAATGACGTTTGCATTGCCGGCCTTCGTACCGGACCCTATCTACTAGACGTCAAGAGTGGGCGGGAAGCCATGTCTGAAAACCTCATGTCCATCTGGCAGAGACGCTGGGAGCAGTCCCCAAAAGGAAGAGAAACATACCAATGGATTCCTCACATTTCATAGTACCTGCAGAATCGAGAAATAAGACCAGTGTTCTCGTATCAGCTACTGTGTATGTTGACAGGGCATGGGCTGAGGAAGAAGCTCTACGAACTTAACGTCGTCGACAGTGAGCTGTGTCACTGCGGCGCTGTGGAGGACGCCGATCATGTTTTGCTTCGCTGTCCTGCATATTCCAACGCGAGGACCGACTTTACTGCCCGCTTTGAAACGGATGATCCAATCACAAAGGAACTTATCATTGGAACTCCTGGTGGCCTCGCGGCTCTGAGGACTTACGCTGCACAAATCTTCGAGCTCAGGATGCAGCTACTCAGTGCAAGAAATCCCTCTTAGAGGATCATGTAATATATATATATATAAAAAAGCGGTTCCCCGCGGGCACTGCTCTGCAGTGGCGAAAGGTGTTTCCAAACAATTAGAGGAACCTGTCTACCCTCGATGAAGAGGGGTAATTCTTCCAAGACTGCCTTCTTGGTGTGGGTAGCTGGTGGTGCAGGGTGATACTGGCGAGGGGAAAAGAGAGCTATGCTCAGGCGATCCCCAATCGAGCCTCATCAGGCCCCCCATGCGTCGTTGTCCCCATAGGCGGGACAAGGACCCTACACAAGTTAAATCTTACAGGCCAATTACCTTGTTGCCAGTGTTGGGCAAGATTGCTGAAAGAGTAATAAATGGGAGACTATGGCGGTTCCTGAATGAGGGAAATTTGATATCTGAACGTCAGTTTGGATTTGTTAAAGGGAGAGGATCCACTGAAGCATTATTTGAAATGAGAAGAATTGTGGAAAATACGGATTGTCCCTATGTCTTAGCTATATTTTTAGATATTTCGGGTGCATTTGATAATGCATGGTGGCCGGGGATTTTATCCACTTTGAAGAAGTGTAAATGCCCCAGGAATTTGTACATGGTTATAAGGGATTATTTAAGCAATAGGAGAGTTTTTGTTAACAATAAAGGTAAAAGGATTTGGAAGATTTTAACTATGGGATGTCCCCAGGATCTGTACTTGGACCACAATTATGGATTATTTTGTTTAACCAGTTTCTGAGTACAGTATTTGGCCCAGGAGTCATAACGTTAGCCTATGCTGATGATGGGCTAATTTTGATAGAAGGCACGAGTAGAAAGGATATTGAAGAGAAGGCAAATATGGTCATGGATATACTATGGCAATGGGTGAAGAATATGAGACTGGAACTTTCACCAGAGAAGACAAAGATCATGTTTTTGAAGGCGGAGTATATTAGAAGAGGACCCGGTGTGCGTGGTGGTCGAGGTGGGATTGGTAGAAGACTGGATACGAGACGTCCTCCGATTGTTAAGATGCAAGATAGGAAGATTGGATATGTAACCACACACACGTATTTGGGAATACGACTGGGAGAAAATATGAATTTTGCTCCGCATTTTGAAGCCCTAATGGAAAAAGTGGCATGTCTGGTTGGGAAACTGAAGAGAGTCGTGAAAGTCTCATGGGGACTTAATTTTAGGACGTTATATATTTTATATCGAGGAGTAATTGAGACCATAATATGCTATGGATGTCCAGTTTGGGCGGATAGTATGACACAAGGGAAAAATCGGGCAATGGTTTTACGTGTGCAAAGGATTGCTTTGTTGATGTTAACGTCAGCATATCGTACAGTGTCTACAGATGCGCTGCCAGTAATTGCGGGGGTGTTACCCTTGGATTTGCTGGCAGTAGAAAAGGCTAAATTATGGAATAGAAGAAGAACAGAAGAGACCCGAGGACGAGATCTACTGGAGCAGGAACGGGCACGTTCTCTTACGATATGGCATGATAGATGGGAACAGGCTACAACTGGAATGGAAACCGAACAGTACTTTCCACTGGTGGAGGAAAGATTAAATAAAAAATGGATTTTTGTGAATCACTATGTGGTGCAATTCTTGACTGGTCATGGAAATTTTAAAGCATACTTGGAGCGCTTCCGACTGGCTGCAGACGCGAGGTGTATTGTATGCGACATGGCTGATACTTCAAGACATGTGTTATATGAGTGTGAGAAATATAATGAATTGCGGGGAGATATTATATTAGTGTTGCAAAGGCATGGGTTGCCTTTTACCCCAAGAGGAATTGTAGAAGGCGAGTTTGGAATCTGGAAAGAGTTTGTAAAATTGGTAGGTGTTATTGGACGCCGAAGAGAGGAGGAAGTTAGAGAGGTAGAAAATTTATAATGGGGAAATGTTGTTAAGAAGAACCTATGAAGTACGGTGGAAGAATAGTAGAAGGAAGTATGGAAGAATAGAAGAATCGAAGATATGAAGAATCGAAGATTGGAAGACTCAAGAACCGAAGAAAAGAAGAGTTGAAGAAAAGAAGATTAGAAGGAAAGAGAAGAACAGAAGTAAGAAGACTTTAGGATTGTTTGAAAACTGATTGAAATTGGTAGTGAGAGATAGTAGGTCCCGAGGGACACACATGGGCAAAATGGCCCAGGGTATGTTTATATTTGTTGAATGATAAACACTAATGTAAAATCTGGAAATTAGAAGCCTGTCGATATGAGTTTGAACTCGAAAGACAGGGGTGGTGGAGGGTTTATGGGGGTGACCCCCTAATAACATGTCCCCATAGGCGGAGTTTAATGAGGTTACCCCCACGGATGGCGCCCCCCCTGTGGCGGTCGGTTCTGCCCCACCGGTTGGGGAGAAAGAAGCGCAGAATCTATTCCTGGATAAACTAAGACGGATCAGAAGTGAATTGGAGAAGTTTATTTTTGCTGAAACGAATAAGGTTAATAACTCCACCAAGCGGTTTCTTCTCGAAAAATTTTCTGCTTGTGAGAACATTATTGTGCAGCAATCGCTGGAGTGCACCGCGTTAAAGGCGAAAGTCAATACTTTGGAGGCCTTTGCAAACCGGCCTTATAGCAGCTTGCCGTTGCCGATTCCTGGTCCGGCGAAGCCATCTTTTGCGGAAGCACTAAAGAGGAAGAATACAAGTGCCACGACGCGAGCTCTTCAGTCACGGGAAAGAGCAATGTTGTGATTAAAGCCACTGACCCTGACGCTCCAGTAGAACACGTGCGCTCGTTAGTAGAGAAAACGATCAACACGGAATTTCAGCGTGTCAAGATCAGTAGACTGAGGGCTGTTAGGGACAAGGGTTTCGCCGTTGAGCTCCCCTGAGCGGAAGATCTGCAATTGTTTAAGGAATCTTCAGTCCTGAGTGATGTTGGATTGGCGGCACGCTCTCCCCAAATGAGGCAGCCAACTGCAATCATCTACGGTGTCCCCAGAGACATGACTGAGGAACAATTAAAGCACGAGGTGTACAATAGGAACCTAAGGGACAGGGGCGTCACCATTGAAGAGGTCCGCGATGGCTTCAAGGTGGCTTTCAAAACGGGTGACCGAACTAAAAATACTGTGAATGTGGTTGTTGCCATGACTCCAAAACTATGGAAGCTGACCACCGAGACAGGCAAGATTTATGTGGAATGGAATGCACTCAACATCAGGAACTTTTTGAGGCCTTTGAGGTGCTATAAATGTCACGCGTTTGGACACAAGGCAAGCGACTGTAAGCGCTCGGTTCGATGCGGACATTGTGCTCAAGAGGGGCACGATTTCAAGGATTGTCCGGCCAAACAGGATAATCCCAAGTGTGCTAATTGCAGCCTACGGAACAAATCTCCTGTGGACCACTCTGTTACCAGCCCGAACTGCCCCGAGTATTCCCGTGCGCTTCAGCTGCTAACAAATGTGACCGATTATGGCCAGTATAGTGCCTTATGGAGACCGTATCAGGCGCGGTAAATTCTTCACAGGACTTAAGTTCATCCAAGTGAATGGGCAAAGGGCTGAGGTTGTTCCACCACAGCTAGTGATTAGGATGGAGGAAGAGGACGTGGACTTGCTCTTACTTCAGGAGCCGCATTGTGAGGATGATAAGATTGCTGGCTACCCAGAGCAATATCGAATTGTGAGCTGCCGAAGCGATCGACCGATGGCCGCTATCGTAGTAAGAAACCATGGCGTAACGGTTACTGAGCTGGTTAATCTCACCTCCTCTCACTTAGCCTGCGCTTGTATCTCAACTGGCCGAGAAGAGGTATACGTGGTCAGCGCGTATTTTCAGTATGGCCATCCCATTGAACCCTACCTGGACAAGCTTGAGGCTGTCATTAGCAGTCTGAAGGGCAAAAAGCTTATCATTGGAGTCGACGCAAATGCTGCCTCTTCCCTGTGGCACTCAAAAGATACTAATGCTAGAGGAGAGGCCATGAGGGATTTTATAGGCATTCATAATATGCGGGTCTTGAACTCTCCCGGTAATCTAACCACCTACTCCTCATGGTCTGGTGAAACTAATATTGATATAACCATATGTTCCCCGGCGGCTGCATCCAGAGTATCATCCTGGACGGTGCAAGAAGAGTGGACTACTAGCGACCACCGTTGCATTACTTTCAAGTATGGTTGCAACCCAGAGCCTCATCTTGCCTCCCGGCCGGGTCGGTTTAGAACGTCAAAGGCCAATTGGACGAAGTTTGGCGACGCGCTGAGGTATCGCATGGCGCAGATGGCCCAGGAGTTTTCTGATGGGGATGCGGTGATCAAGGCGGCGCTGCTGCAGGAAGCTATTCTTGACAGCTGTTCTCAGAGCATGCCAAGGAGTTCTAGCAAAGTTAGTTTGGTACCCTGGTGGAGTGACAAGCTGGCGCGGCGTGAAACGATCTCTCTGCGAAGAGAAATGCAAAGACTTAGGAGGCAAAATCTAATCTCGGAACTGGAGGAGGCTAGGCGGAGATATACGAAAAGCCGCAACATCTACACAGCGGAAATTCGCCGAGCTAAGGCGGCGAGCTTTGAGAGCACTGTAAACCAAGCCGGAAACTCTAACCCCTGGGATCTCCTGAGGAGATTGAGTAAGGATAATTCGGAGGGCATCATCCCGTCTATCAAGAGGGTGGATGGTTTACACACCCTGACATGGCAAGAATCTGCGGAGGAGCTGCTGTCTGTCTTGGTTCCGGACGATTACCCTGATGAGGAATCGGACGACTTGCGCCGGGTCAGGGAGGTAAATGCTCTTTACAGCTGTGTTTCTAACGAGGTTCCGTTTACTCTTGAGGAGGTAAAGTCGGCCGTTTTCTCGGCGAGGAAGAAATCAGCGCCGGGCCCGGATCTGATTGAGAACGTTGTGATCACGAAGGCTTTTGAGGTGGCTCCATCTAGTATTCTGGACACCATGAATGCTTGATTGTTTGCGGGGATATTTCCTGAACCATGGAAGACGGGACGCCTAAAAATAATCAGTAAGGGCAAGGGCAAGCCGAGGGATGCTGCGAAGTCGTACCGTCCCCTGTGTCTGCTGCCGGGCTTGGGAAAGGTGCTGGAGCGGTTGATAGTTGGACGCCTGGCTGCCAGGTGCCGAGAACTGAATCCCCTCTCTGAATTTCAATATGCCTTTCGGGCTGGACGCTCCAGAGGATGCAGTCAACCAACTGATTGGTTTTGCGGACGCGGAGGAAGATCATGTGCTCTGCATCTTCATTGATATCAGTGGCGCCTTTGACAATCTATGGTGGCCCAGCCTTTTCCGTGTTTTCAGGCAAATGAAATGTACTGAAAACCTGTACAAGTTGCTGCAGGATTATTTCAACAGAAGAACGGTGGAATTGTGTGATGGACTCCATCGAATTCTTAAGACTGTGACTAAAGGATGCCCTCAGGGCTCCATCTTGGGCCCATTTATTTGGAATCTGGTGTTTGATGAGCTGTTAAAGATGCTTGTTGGCCCCCTAGTGAGTGTAATTGCATATGCTGATGACATCGTCGTGATTGTTAGAGGCACGTCTCACAGAGACCTTGAGAGCAGAGCCCAAACTATCCTGAACAAAATCATTGCATGGATTGTGGCAAACAAGATGAAGGTGGAAGCAACTAAGACCACGGCTCTGCTGCTGAAGGGGAAGTTAAAGCAGGACCGGCCCCCTACGCTCCGGCTTAATAACGTGAGGATCCAGCTTTGTGAAGAAGCGCGCTATCTGGGGGTGGTGGTTGACCGCCGTCTCAGCTTTCTGTCGCACATCAAGTTCCTGAGGAATAAGACGGACGCGGTGATTGACGGCCTGTTCCCGCTGGTGGGACGCAAGTGGGGCCTAAATAGAAGAACTCTGGAGATCCTTTATAAAACGGTCACTGTGCCTATTCTCACTTACTGTTCGTCTGTGTGGTCGGCCAGAGCAGGCTTATCACATCACAAGCGCACTCTTGATGCTATCCAGAGGCGATATCTGCTGGTGATCACTCGGGCTTGTCGGACTGCCCCGACGGAGGCACTTCAGGTAATTAGTGGCACCCTTCCCCTGGATTTGGAGGCTGTCAAGGCCACATTTATGTATCACTTGAGGAAGGGCAATGACATCAATATCCAAGGACTAAGGACAGGACAATTCCTTCGGGAACTTAAGACAGGCCGCGCCGCGATTGTTGACCATCTAATGCTATCGTGGCAAAGGCGCTGGGAATCATCCGAGAAAGGAAGAGATGCCTACCGATGGATCCCGGATATTAAGAAGTACATGAAATGTCTGAAGCCATCTTTTACTTTCTCATATCAGCTGATGATGCTTATTACTGGGCATGGACTGCGAAAGAAGCTCGAAGAGCTAAATATCGTTGATGATGCAAGATGCCATTGTGGTGGGATCGAGGATATTGATCACATTCTGTACCACTGTCCGGCATATGATTGCCATCGACGACACCTTATCCAACAGCTGAGCGAAGCCAACACTGAGGACAAGGGTGCAGTAATAACTGCTAGTAATGGCCTAGAGTCTCTTAAGACCTATGCTGCGCTAGTGTTTGCCACTAGGATGCAGCTTATGATATAACAACGACAGGCACCAGACGGCTGATGTTTACGTGGATCTTCGGCATCAAGCCGGGTGGCACCGCCTCCACGCGGTCCCCGTGGGCACTTGTGAATTCAAATGGCAAAAGGTGTTTCCTATAAGAGGAACCTGTCTCCCCTCATAGGAGGGGTAATTCTTCCAAGTCTTTCCCTTGGTAGGGGGGGCTGGTGGTGGTGCTGGGTGATGCTGGCGAGGGAGAGGAAGAGCGTCGGCTCCTGTATCTCCGCCTGAGCCTCATCACGCACCCCTGGCGTTCGTTGTCCCCATTGGCTGTCCCTATCTAACCGCCGAGGCTGACGGACGTGTACGTGGAGCTCCGTGTTGTGCTCAGCTTTTTCGAAGTTTTTGGTGGTGTATTCGCTATCAAACCTATCCAGTAGTGGATATAGTGAATTAATAGTATCTGTTCTATAGTTTTACGATATATTGTGGAAGAATTATATGGAATTACGTGTGTTTTTCGACTGTTTTGGTGTCTGAGGTGACGGTTGCTTCCACGTGGAGTGTTGTACCCTGCTCCTGGGACTTCTAGCTGTTGTTTCTGGTATTTTTCTGTACTGTGTGGACACCATAAGGTACTGTGCGCTGCTGTGCTGTAGTTTTTAGTGGAGTTTTGGCCATGTGGCCTATCTGACTGGATTCTAATTTGCAAACTGTGGATTCTCGGTTGCAAACTGTGGATTGCTGGAACTGTGCTATTTGTGATTGACTGGCTATTTTTGTGGTAGGAGGAGGCTAGTTTAATACCTCTCCTTCCTCTGGAAGACTTGTTTTTATTGTGTGGTATTTGGCGGCGTGGGCTGTCGTTGGCGCCAACCGCTAACGGTTTTCGCGCGTATATAAACGTTGTAGCTTTGCCTGTTTAGAGCAGCTACTCGCATTTTGTGTATTGAAACATTAAAATTACCTTACTGACTGGAATTTTCTTTTAGCAGTGTGATCTTATAATAACTTTTGTTGAATACTACTTTGTTCTTATTTGTTCTTGTTTTTTTTTTTTAAGATTGTCTGCCGGCGGTTTATATCTTGTGTTGTTTTTATCGGTGCTTCTGTGAGGTGGCTGTTCAACGTTGGTATCTTGAATTCTTTACCTAGTAGTTGGGTTAGGTTTGTTTTTGCTACTATTTCCTGCGGTGACGATATTGCGGCGATGTTGCCATGACGAATAAAAATGTTGTCACTCCGACGGATGGAGCGGCTGCTGCCAACCCATCCGCGGACGACTTGAGGGAAAACCCAGCACTTACCCAACTTAGAAAAATCACAACTTGAAGAATTTATCTTTGCGGAAAAGCAACAAAATAAATAACTCAACCAAGCGTTTCCTTTTAGAGAAGTTTTCAGCTTGTGAATCAATTATTGTGGATCAGTCGTTGGAGAGCTCTGCTCTGAGAGCTAAGGTGAATAACTTGAAAAGTTTGCTTTTCTGCGACGGAACGAGGCTGGTGGCCCGAGCGGGGTGAACAACAAGCCGTCTTTTTCCGAAATCCTGAAGACCAAGAAGGCTGCTGCATCGCAATTAGATCTTGTCTCTCGGAACAGAAGCAACGTTGTTATTGTCAAGTCCACCAAACCTGAGGTCTCTGCAAACGAGGTTAGAACCCTGGTGGAGAAAACCATTAACACTGAGTTTAAAAGTGTTAAGATATCTAAACTTCGTGCCACACGGGATAATAGTGTTGCCATTGAGTTACCCTGTGAAAACGACGTCAAACGGATCAAGGAATCCCCTTATTTGGACACAGTTGGTCTAGCTGCACGTTCCCCCCAGCTGAGGCAGCTGACTGCGATAATTTTCGAGGTGCCAAGGGATATGAGTGAAGAGCCCTTAAAGCACGAAATCTTTAACAGAAACTTAAGGGATAAGGGCGTGACCTTGGAAGAGGTTAGAGATGGTGTGAGGGTGGCCTCAAAACCGGGGATCGTACGCAAGAGTTTGTGAACATAGTTCTCTCGATGACTCCTAAGCTGTGGAAATTGTCAATTGAATCTGGCAAGATTTATATTGAATGGAATGCCCTGCAAATCAAGAACTTTCTGCGGCCGCAGAGGTGTTTCAAGTGTCAAGGGTATAGACACAAAGCTCGCAAATGTAGGCGGGATGGCGTCAGATGTGGCCATTGCGCGGAGCCTGGTCATGAGTTCAAGGAATGCCCTACTAAAAACGAGAAACCTAAATTGCCAATTTTCTGCTCAGAAACAAGCCCCAGACCGACCATTCTGTTACAAGCCCCACTTGCCCAGAGTTTCTAAGAGCCAAACTGTTTATTTCCAGTATCACCGATTATGGCCAATAGTGCATCTCGGGCTATCAACACCGGTCAAAGAAGATCCCTCCTTGGTTTGAAGTTTGTCCAGGTGAATGGGCGAAGGTCTGAGGTGATTCCTCCGCAGCTGGCGGTTAGGATGGAGGAGGAGGATCTGGACGTCGCTCTTCTTCAGGAGCCCTACAGCACAGAGGGTCTAATTCCTGGTTTTCCGGACACCTACCGTGTTGTCCACTGTGGACGGGCAGAAGCCCCTATGGCAGCAATCGTGGTCAGGAAGAATCATCTGACGATAACTGAGTTCTCAAACCTTACGTCGTCTCATTTTGCCAGCGCCTGTATTTCTGTTGGAAGAGATAGGCTGTACGTTGTAAGTGCCTACTTTCAATATGGCCACTCAATAGAGCCCTATCTAAATGAACTGGACGTGATTCTTAGGGAGTTGAGGGGAAAGGAGGTTCTGATTGGAGTCGATGCTACCGCAGCCTGTACACTATGGCATTCAAACGAAACTAACGAGCGGGGAGAACTCTTTCGTGATCTCATGGCAGTTCATAACCTGCGGGTTATTAACGCACCAGGAAACTTAACCACCTTCTCCTCCCACTCAGGGGAAATTAACATCGATGTTACAGCTGGTTCTCCGGCCGCGGCTCGAAAAATTTCCAACTGGCGGGTCCAGGAGGAATGGACGACTAGTGACCATCGCTGCATTACGTTCTCTTACGGGTGCTCCATGCAGACTAGCAACGCATCCAGGATCGGAAGGTTTAAAACATCTAAGGCGGATTGGAAGTTCAGCGCAGCGCTCTCCGACCACCTTGGCACAAAGGCCAACCAGTTTGAATCTTCCGACGCCGAAGGCAAGGCAACGATTCTTCAGGAAGCTATCCTGGACAGCTGTATACAGAGTATCCCCAGAAGTGGGGGCCAGGCATCCACTGTCTCCTGGTGGTCAAGTAGACTAGCAGCGTTGCGGAGGGAGACGCTGAGACTACGGCGTCGTATGCAGTGCCTGAGGGCTGAGGGGTCACCTGGTTATCAAGACGCTGCTCGGCAGTACTCCAAATCCCGAAACTTCTATACAGCTGAGCTTCGGCGCGCCAAGTCGGCCGACTCTGAGTCGACGGTATCGAAATTAGGAAACCAAAATCCCTGGGAGTTGCTCCGAAGGATGAAGAGGGATAATGCCCAGGGTATATACCCCGCGATAAAGAGAGCCGACGGTACTGTCACGCAGACCTGGGAAGAGTCGGCGGCGGAACTTCTCGCGGCTTTGATCCCTGACGACTGCCAGGAGAAAGTACCAGAGGGCCTTCAGAAAGTCAGACGCGACAATGACGCGTACTCTAGTGAAGCCATTGAATCGTCCTTCACGACTGAACAAGTTAGGAAGGCCATTCTTTCTGCAAGGAAGAACTCGGCGCCCGGCCCGGACATGGTGGAAAATATCGTAATTATGAAAGCCTTCCATGCGGCTCCTCAGGCATTAGTTGACACCATGAACGCATGCCTCAGGGAGGGGATTTTTCCCCAACTGTGGAAATCGGGGCGTATCAAGGTCATCAGGACAAGCCCAAGGACGAGGCCCGATCGTACCGTCCGATCTGCTTACTGCCCTGCCTTGGCAAGGTATTAGAACGCCTGATAGTGGAACGCCTTGAAGAACTATGCGGCAGGACGGACCCGATCTCTGGAAGCCAATTTGGCTTCTGTAAGGGTAAATCCACTGAGGACGCGGTGAATGAGCTGGTTCGCCAAGCGGAATCGGATCGAAATTACGTCTTCTGTATTTTTGTGGATATAGCTGGGGCATTCGATAACTTATGGTGGCCCAGCCTGTTCAAGGTCTTACGACAGAGGCACTGTCCAGGGAATTTGTACACGGGGACTCGCGCCAGGACATCGAGAAGAGGTCTCAAGCTATTG
>JARYHS010008074.1:69241974-69265976 GCA_031002005.1 Vandiemenella viatica
CCAATCGTTCCAGAAATACCCAGCGGTGCCACGATTCTGTGCGTCACCTCGTGACCTGTCTAGGTTTAAAACGTAGTCAATGTGGACTCTCTTTTTGTAACAAGAGGGCTGATTGGGTGAATTTCTGTTCCATGTACGACGAGAGAGAGAGGAGGAGGGAGAATTCGACGCCACTGGCGAAGGTTGAAGAAAATTCACTCTGGAACAAGCCGCCAAGGTGGACGGTTGCTCTCGCCCAGTGCGGTGGAGAGATCAGGTCTGGAAGTCAGGGCAGATATCACGCACACTGCAGAGCGCAGTGGTGGATCACTTCTGCCAAAGTCTGAGCGGAGCTGAACCGGTGGACATCGCAGATCGCGCGGCAATCAACTCACATTTGGGTAAAGTGTTGATTTCAGCCGCCAAAGACGAGTTCATGAGTTCATGGTTTTTATCTGAGGTTGAATCCTTAAGCGTTCCCCTGTGAGAGAATCTCAGCTCAGAATTCCATTTTACTACTGTGCTAACTGGCAAAAACTATAATATTTTTCCAACGTGAGAATAGTGCAATCACCTAGCCTGAAGGTATTAGGACTAATTTGTTCATTCATTTAGATTGGGATTGGCGCCCTTGTTCTTTAACTATTGGCATGTACAGGCATTTATTTGTTCTTGTGCTTGTTTTGCAAATTAATGATTAAAGTTCAGTTGATACTTTCATTTTGCTTTTCATGTCGGCAACTTGTAATGTTGAGCTTGATTGCCTCCTTTTAAGAACATATGTTTCATGTTAACGTTAAATATGTTCAACCTGTATTTCATTAAAGGTTGGTCATTTGTGTGCCTTGTAACTGCAGCATCAACGTTCTTTGTAGATGTAGAATTCCCAGTCATACATTTGCATAGTATCAATAATTCAATATTTCATGTTTTTAATAATTCATAATTTAACAAATAAAAAAAACTCCCTCCCCCATATACTACCCGGGAAATACTACAATTTGGCGCGCCAATGTGTTTGGCAAATTAATTAGTTATTTTGGGGAAACTAATTAAGTATTCAGTTTTCTGTTAAAATCTCAGAGCCATGAACATTATCTGCGGCAATAATTATTTTTCTAGGATAGAAATTTTTATCTTGCTTTGCTATGTCAGAATTTAAATGTTCAAGTTAACTTGCAAATTAATTCAATTTTTTTTTTTTGCTTTGAAAATTTTAGAACAGTTAAAATTTAAATTTCAATTCACTGTTCATTTTATAATTCCTGCAGCAATATTCAAATTCAAGTCAGTGTCTGTTTTTGCTTTTAATATGTTCCTAATGCATGTTAGCCATTAAGAATACGGCATGTTCTGCTTATGCCGAAGATCGTTTGCATGAATCAGCGTTGTTTTGTGTTGTCTCTTTTGTTACAACTTTTGGAAGCGATTATTTTTTTCTGTGTTTTCGTTCATGCTATTGTTCTCGTGAAGTCATGCGGTTGAGAATGTATTTGTCGCGTACTGTTCCGCGCTCAACTTCGGGATTTTCAGGATTGTTCTAAAATCATATGAAGCTTAGATCGCGTACAATTCCAAAGATGAATAACGAAGATCAATCTTCCACCTCGCAAGCTGCAGGAACGGTGGTTGATCAGGTTGAAGTGTTGGGAGAAGGCGAAATTATGATGTCAGGCACAAATAGCGTGTTGAACGATGGTTCTCCGAACGGCAACCCTCGACGGAGAACAGATGGAAAATTTTCCAACTCCGGAAATTGATATCACGCCACACGCACGGCCACAGAAAATCCCACAAATGCAGAACACATTGGACACACAACAGTCAATGTTGCTTAACGCAATTTTGGCACGTTTAAATGCACAAAAGGAAGAAATGAATCAAAGATTCGATTCGCAGGGCATGCTGTTACAAAGTTTCCGTAGCGAAGTCGTGCAAGAAATTAAAGAATTGAAAGACGAAATGCGAATTGATGTCTCCGCATTACAGAAAGGCGCGGCAGAAGTTCGTGAGACGTGGAATTCTTTAAAGAAAGGAAATGAGGCACTAACAAAAAGAATCGATGCCACTGATAAGACCATTGAGCAACTGTCAGGATCGTAATGGATATATATGTTTATTTAAAGGAAATTATAATATTTTATTGGAATTCATTTCAGTAGCGAGCAGGCCAATCTTCGCACGCGCCGAGCTGAGCGTAGTGTTGTTTGTTAGGAATGTGCTGAGACGCTGACTCGATCGATATTACTGGTGGAACTGACTCTCTGACGTCAATAAAGTTCACCTTCGAGGTAGCAAAGAATTATTAGCACTCACTCTACGGGCAGTCATCAACGAGTAGATAGCTCATTCTGCGCGGGCAGATTTCATCAGCCAGTATGGGTTTCTAACAGTAAAACCGACTCTCTTCGCTCAAGTCTGTTCACCATGTAGGCCCTGCAAGATCATGGGGGCTGCATACAATCAGCCACTTAGCTTGCCATCCAATCATACAGCAATCCATTAATCTACGAGTTGTTACTCAGTAAGATGCAATTAGCATCTTAGATAGGCGCTGTCGGGAGGATCCTCGCAGTCATGTTATCGGCTGTATGTTCACGGCTTTCAATGACATTAAATGGGACCTCATAACCGTTAGATGCCTGTTATCATTCATAATAGGATAGAATATCAGCTGGTCATCTAACACGTACCAGCCTTCCCCTATCCTGGTTGCCGAACCTACTAATCGGCTGGTGTCATATTATTCCTGACAAATTACATCTTATTAATTAGCCCACAAGACGCAAGAGCTGAAGATCATCAAGATAGAAGAGACTTCTGCATCTGTAAGAACGCCACGAGGTTAGTTACACTCTCCTCAAGAGTCCCACCACAGTTAAAGTCAACAACGAACCCAAATCTACTGACCGGCTACCCTGTCAGTCCTGTCAGTCAGATAGGGCTCTTACACAACTACGGCAAGAAAGAAGCCAAAATTTGGGACAGATATCTGAATTTGTGCACACTGTGAAAGAACAAACCGAAGCGGACCTACAGAAAGTAAATTCTGAAATAAAGGCTGTGGCATATTCTGTTGTTGTTGTTGTTTAAGTTTTAGGGCGCGTCGACGACGGGGTCATTAGCGCCCTAACATAAACCAGGCATGACAACGTGGCAAAATTGCCGTCTGTGTGGCCGACTGTAAAGGGGTCGGCCACAGAGACAGCACAATAAAATACTAACATACTAACTAAAATACCGTCTGCCTGGCCGACTGTAAACAGGTCGGCCACACAGACGGCAACATAAAATACGAAACTGTGACTAAAATATAAAATTACATACATTAACTGGTTGGCTGTAGATGGGCCAACCAGGTTAAAAAACAAGTTAGATGGCTGGCTGTAAAAGGGCCAGCCGTATAAGCAATGTCACAAGTAAAGTCAGTACTTGGATTGGTGGTTGTAAACGGCCACCAATCCAATTTAAAACCAAGGCCGATCTGCCCAAAATTTTTGGGACAAGACCGGCCAAGCAACAAAACTTTAAAACCTTAGCCACGTTGTCACGATCATCGTTTAAAATAAGGGACAGATCGTTGGCTAAGCCAACGTCTGCCCTTAGATCTAAAAACAATACACATTCAGTTAAAATGTGGCGCACCGTCAAAGGTACGCCACAAGCATCACATTCCGGAGGGTCCTCTCGGCGGAGAAGAAAGCTGTGCGTCAGAGGACAGTGCCCTATTCGGAGGCGAGTAAGGAGAACCTCATCCCTCCTCGCCCGCTGGAAGGAGCTGCTCCACGGCTGAACGGTCGGTTTGACCAGCCGGAGCTTATTATGCTCTACTTCCAGCCACTGCCTCTGCCATGCTTCAAAAACAATTCTCTTCGCTACCGAGGCAAGGTCTGACTTTGGGACCGGCTCAAAGTCGGTTTGGACCTTGTTGCAGGCTAATTTGGCAGCTGCATCGGCTGCCTCGTTCCCCCTGATTCCCACATGACCGGGCACCCAGCAGAATAAAACCTCCTTTCCACGTGATTGGAGGGAAAGGAGGGCGTCCTGGATGTCCTGGACTAGACGGTCTGCTGGGTACATAGTTGCTAACGCCTGAATACAACTGAGGGAATCACAGCATATGATATACTTCGTGTCGCGGCATACCTTCATACGCTGGAGCGACTTTAGCAGGGCATAGCACTCCGCAGTGTAAACACTGCACCTGCTATCCAGCTTGTATGTATGAGTCGCTCGAGGGAACACAACGGAGCAACCCACTCCGTTAGCCTGCTTAGACCCATCCGTATACACCGGGGTAAAATCGCGATGGTGATTCAAAACATCCTTAAAAACATTTAGATATACCCTGTCAGCGGTAAACAGTTTGTTGTATCGTGACAGGTCTAAAATCATTCTGGGCCTCTTTAAAAGCCAGGGAGGAGATTTACTCCATCCCTGGTGATAAAAAACGGGCAGTTGACATCCGTATTCTTCTAAAATAGCCTTTGTACGGTGGCTGAATGGTTTGGTCGCTCTGCAGCGATTAGCATATAGATGTTCAAAGTTTGGTCGCATCACTACGTCGTACACGGGACTGCCAGGCGTTGTGGCAATATTCACATAGTGTCGCACTATGAGGAGATGCCGCCTGGTGGAAAGCGGCGGCTCGCCAGACTCGGCACAAATGCTCGGTATCGGGCTGGTGCGGTAAGCACCCGTGGCGAGCCGAATTCCTGCATGGTGGACACTATCAAGTATCCGAAGATAACTGTCCCGTGCCGAACCATATACGATACAACCATACTCGAGACGCGACCGTACAAAGGCTCGATAAAACTGTAGCAGGCAGGAGCGGTCAGCGCCCCACGACCTGCCACACAGACATTTTAAAAGATTAAGAGTTTTCAAGGCCCTGGCTCTCACATCTTTTAGATGCGCGAGCCAGTTGAGCCTTGTGTCTAAAATAAGGCCCAGAAATCTAACAGTATCAGTAAAACGTAGAACGGTGTTCCGAAGGGTAAGGTGGGGCTCTGATAAAAGGCTTCTGCTACGAGTAAAAAGTACACACCGGGTTTTCTCAGCGGAGAAACGAAACCCGGTGTGCACTGAGCATTCATCCAGCCTGTTCAACGCGAGCTGCAACTGCCGCTCTGCGCTTCTCAGGCTGGATGATGCAATAAAAATTAAGAAGTCGTCCACATACAAGGAGAACCGTAAGGGACTCCTTATGACGACTGATATGCTGTTAATCGCTATGGCGAAAAGGGTCACGCTTAAAACTGACCCCTGAGGGACACCGTTTTCCTGAATAAAAAGATCAGACACTTCACTACCGACTCGGTACCGGAAGCAACGACCAGATAAAAATGATTTTAAAAAACGGGGCAGGTTACCCTTAAAACCCCATTCGTGCAACTGCTTTAAAATAACATGCCGCCAGGTAGTATCGTAAGCCTTCTCGAGATCGAAAAAGACACCCACAAGATGTTGGCTGCGGATGAACGCATCCTGTATTGCCGCCTCCAGGAGGATCAGATTGTCCAAGGTGGAACGGAACTTCCTGAATCCACACTGAAAGCGGCTCAGCAGATTTCGGGATTCAAGACACCAGACGAGGCGGCGATTGACCATCCTCTCCAGTGTCTTACCCACGCAGCTTGTAAGGGCGATGCTACGATAGCTACCCGGCAACAATTTGTCCTTGCCAGGCTTTAAAATTAGAATAAGCGTTGCTTCTTTCCACGAGTCGGGGAAGTGTCCTCCGGTCCATATCTGATTAAAAATATCTAAAAGGTACTCCTTAGCATCTTTACTAAGATGCCTCAGCATCTGGTACTGGATCAAATCAGGCCCTGGAGCAGTGTCATTTGCGGTGTTCAGCGCTGACTCCAGCTCCCAAGATGTAAATGGGCAGTTGTAGGCCTCTGTATTCGACGAACTGAAGCACAGCTCTCGCCTCTCGGCAGCGGCTCTTTGTCGTTTAAACCGAGGGTCAAAGTTGGCGGACGAAGTGACGGAGGCGAAGTTCTCCGCCATCAGCTGAGCTATGCTTCGTTCGTCGGTAATAACATGTCCGCGATCCAGTAGTCCAGATACTGGTGGGCGGGAGTACCTTCCAGATATACGGCGGATAGACTCCCATACTTTCGACGAAGGTGTGGAACGGTTTATAGTGCTCACAAAGTTCTGCGAAGACCTTTTCTTGCTCTCCTTAATAACACGACGCGCCTTAGCTCTGGCTATACGGAACGCTGCTAAGTTGTCATGAGATGGCTGCACCTTAAATCGGCGTAACGCCCTCCTACGTCCCTGAATAGCGGAACGACATTCGTCGTTCCACCAGGGGACGGGCGTCCTTCGCAGCGTTTCGGAGCTTTTCGGCATGGAAACGTCAGCTGCCTGGTGAATTACAGCTGTAAAATGTTTCACCATCTCCGTGATGCCTTTACGAGGCCGGAGGCATAGTGACCTGCTATACAACGGCCAATTGGCTTTGCTGACGTTCCATTTGCGTCGGTTATTGCCTCTTCCGCGTTCAAACTCTACGTGCATCCATATTGGGAAGTGATCGCTTCCATGAAGGTCGCGATCCACTTCCCAATGCACGGAGTCCGCGATTGAGGGGGAGCATAACGAAAGGTCAATGGCAGAGGACGTACCGGTAGCAGTGGTGAAATGAGTCATTTGCCCTGTATTCAGGATACAAATGTCCTCCTGCTCTATCAATCTTCCAACCACTCGGCCCCTGGGGCAATCGGTGGAGGAACCCCACAACGCACAATGGGCGTTGAAATCTCCCAAAAGGAGAAAGGGCCGAGTGAGTTGTCGTATGATGCTAACCAAGTCGTCATTGGCGACTGACACACTGGGTGGCAGATAGATAGAGCATACGGTCAGTTCGATTGGACCGTGTATTTTCACCGCTACTGCTTGTAGATGAGAGGTGAGAGCGACGGGTTCGGAGTGGACAGTTTTCCGAACAAACACGGCCACTCCGCCCCTCGCTCGATCACCCTCGGTATCGTCCTTTCGGAATATGTCATATCCTCTTAGCACTGGTTCGTGCGATGGTCTAAAATGTGTCTCCTGTAAACAGAGACACAATGGATTAGACCGTGCTAAGAGTTGGACTTCCTCTTTGTGAGCCTGAAAGCCATTTACGTTCCATTGTAGTATGGGAGCCATCTCACCTATTCAACCTCACCCGCCCCGGGTCGGGTGGGTCGTCGTCCCGTGACTGCTGAGGAACGGAACCAGGTTCGTCCACCAGCATTAAGTCGTCTTCATTATCTGAAGACGACTCTCGTTGCAAGGCCTCGGAGTCTTTCGGGCTTTCCTTCCTCCGAGGTCCTTTCCCCTTCTTCTCCTTTCCAGAGGGGGATCTGGGAGGAGAAGTTGGAGGGGATTTCACGAACATAGTGGGGTCCGTGAACTTAAATTTATGACCCCTAATCTTCTGCACTGTTTGCCATCCGCTACTGGCAGATGGCGTTGCCGTTACTGCAACAGGGGCCGCATCTGCTATTGCAGAGTGACCAATTGCTGTAGCGGATGGCTGTGCCTTTGCTGGTGAACTTGCTGAACCTGCTGTCAATGTGATCGAGTTTACAGAAGTGAAGCTGCCGACGCCCGCGGTCCTTGGTGTTAGGACCTTAATGGGTTTTGCACCACATTTGCACTCGCACGAACACTGTACCTTCTTTTCTTCAAGGTACACCCGACACTCCCTGCTCCAGGCTGGATGTGGCCCGGAGCAGTTGACGCACACCTGTGGGAGGGTGCAGCTTACACCCTGCTCGTGTGCCGATTTTCCGCATTTCCCACAGGTGGGGTTGCCTTTGCAATTCAACGTCGTATGCCCGAACCTCTGGCACTTAAAGCAGCGCATCGGGTCCGGGACATACGGACGGATGTTTAGGTTAGGATATCCGGCTTTTATGGACTTCGGCAACGTTGGAGTGTCGAACGTCAGGACGAAGGTGGCAGTCTTCTCAAGACTGCCGTTAACCCTTCGCGAGATCTGACGAACCTCGACCACATTTTCCGATTTCCACTCCTTAAGGAGTTCCTCGGACGCTATATCAATCAGATCACGGCATGTGATCACTCCCTTGCTAGAATTGAGCGTTTTATGGAGTTCGCATTTTACTGCGAACTCCCCGAGCTTCTCACACTTAAGAAGTAGGACAGCCTGCTTGTTATTAGATGTCTCTAACAGCAGTGTCCCGTTCCTCAGCTTTTTCACGCTTTTGAGGGTTCCAGCTATTCCCTCTAAGCCTTTCTGTATATAGAACGGAGAGACCTTTTCAAAGGATCCCTCCGTTCTTGTCATTACTACAAAGGCGTTATCAATTAGATAACCCTTGCCGTTACTCTGTTCCAATTCAGAAGGGGGGCTGTCAGCCCTTGCCCGCTTCTTTGAAGTGGTGTATTTTTATTATACTGCGGCACACCCGAACCGCAGGGTTTTTTGGTTAGAGTAGGCTTCATATTGGTCCCACGAGTATAACCAATTTAAAAAAGAAGTGCTTATACAACAGGGGTGCGCAGGTGCCCCTGAGGTTGTACGTTAGCGAGTGATCTCCCTCTCACCCATGCACCTCCTCGGCACGTATCCGACCTTGAGGTTGAAGGCTTTTTTATAGAGGTTTGTACCGTCCTCGCGATCCGGGCGATGAAGCCAAGATCCCCGTTCTCCTAGGCACACAACGTTCCACCGCCACGCCCTACGGTGGTCGTTGAAGCATGGTAGGAGTTTACGGTGTGGGAAACTTGCGGCGCTCACAAGTTTCCAGCTCGGGCACCGCGGGTTCGCCAAACCCGTACCTGGCACTTGCGTACCAGGCCCCTGCGGGGTACAGCCACCCAATCCATATGCATGGTTTTTATGTTTTGTATTGTTATTATTATTGTCTGTCTGGCCAATACACAGCCAGCAAGACATGTAGTGTTTTTTATCCTCTTTTGAACCTGTTTGGCCCCTTTACAGCCTTACAGGTGTTGTACGGTTTTAAGTCTTTGTGGTCGCTTTAAAGCCACGTCTGATTTTATGACTTATTTTATTTGCTGTCTGTATGGCCGACCCCTTTACAGTCGACCATGCAGGCAGTATTTTAGTACTTTCATAAGCCACAGTAATAGCTGGTAATTTTTAGGGCGCTGTTGGCCATGCCGTCAACACGCCCTAAAGCAATTACAATAACGTTTTTAGTTTTAGGGGCAGGCGTTGGCCTGGCCAACGATCTGTCTCTTATTTTTAACAACGAGATCAGTAGTGTGGCGAGTGTTGTGAAATTTTGTGTATTGGCCAGTCTATTGCCTAAAATTTTAGGCAGATTGGCCTAGTTTTATGATGTATGGGTGGCCTCTTTACAGCCACACATCCATTTGCATTGTTTTTATTTTTTATGATTTTAATATCTTTATAATTTCTGTCTCGCTGCCCTCTATACAGCCAGCGAAACATGTAGTGTTTTTAATTATTTTGTGAACCGGTTTGGCAACTTTTCAGCCATCCAGGTGTTTTATGGTTATCAGTTCCTAGTGGCGCGTTTAAAGCCATGTTCTTTTTAAATTATTTTATTTGTTGTCCGTATGGCCGACACATTTACAGTCGACCATGCAGATGGTATTTTAATATTCTTTTAGCGAAAGTATTAGCTGGTCATTGTTAGGGCGCTAATGACCTCGCTGTCGACGCGCCCTAAAGCCACAAAAACAACAACAACAACAACAGCCAAATTGGCTCTCAGAGATTGGATCTGTTCGGCGACAGAGGTCTTCAAGGCGCTCTACCACCAGGCGCTCAAGCACTTTGCCAAGGCAAGGCAACAAGCAAATCGGCCGGTAAGATCGAGCCTCATCTTTTGCTTTCTCCGGGCCCTTCTTCAAAATCTTGATGCGCCCTCTCTTCCATAACTGGGGAAACAATCCCTCAGAGAGACATGCGTTAACTGCATCTACAAACGCCTGCGGAGCCGCTTCAAAGGCTTTCCTTATTACGACGTTCTCCACAATGTCGGGGCCAGGGGCCGACTTTACCCTCGTAGAGAAAACTGATTTCCTCACCTGGTCAACCGAAAAAGGGGGATCTACCTCGTCACTGGTGTACTCCTCATTTTCTCTTCTGACGTTCTGATGATCTTGTGAATCTTGACCATGACAATCGTCGGGGACCAGAACGGAGAGAAGCTCAGCTGCTGACTCCTCCCAGGTTTGTGTAACAGAGCCATCAGCTCTTCTTATTGACGGGTAAATACCATCCGAGTTGTCTTACTTGAGCCGCCGCATTAACGCCCAAGGGTTGTGATTGCCAAGTTTAAGAACTGTACTCTCAAAATTGGCCAATTTTGCCCGGCGCAGTTCAGCTGTATATACATTGCGGGCTCTGGTATACTGACGCACCGCTTCATCGTAGTCAGGGGAGCCGTCCACCCTCCTCAGCCGCTGCATGCGGCGTCGGAGCCTCTGCGTCTCCTTCCGCCTTGCCGCAAGTTTATTTGTCAGCCATGGAACAGTCGAGGCCTTACCCCCACTACGGGGCATACTGCGCACACAGCTTTCTAGGATGGCCTCTTGTAGATAAGTGGCCTTGGTCTCTGCATCAGCAGAAGCAGACTGTTGAGATTTAGATTCAATTTGTGTAGCCAGGAGAGCACTAAACTTGGACCAGTTTGCTTTTGAGGTTCTAAATCTTCCAACTCTGGGTGCCAGGTCGCATCCAGTGGAACAGCCATAGCTGTAGGTAATGCAACGATGGTCGCTGGTCGTCCACTCTTCCTGAACTCTCCAGTTACTGATTTTGCGAGCCACTGATTGCGTAGAGACAGTGACATCAATGTTGGTTTCTCCCGAATGTGAGGAAAAGGTGGTAAGATTGCCTGGCGCGTTTAACACGCTCAAATTGTGGCACGCTAAGAAATCACGGAATAGCTCCCCTCGCTCATTTGTGACCTTTGAATGCCATAAAGTACAGGAAGCATTCGCATCCACACCAACAATCAAGTCCTTCCCTCTCAGGTCTGACAGAATAGCGTACAATTTAGTTAGATAGGGCTCAATGGAGTGACTATACTGGAAGTAGGCACTCACCACGTAAAGTCTGTCAGTCCAAATAGAAATACTGGCACATGCGACATGCGACGTGCGACGATGTATGCTTGACCAGCTCAGTGATTGTCACAGAGTTATTCCTGACAACAATTGCAGCCATAGGAGCTTCAGCCCCTATACACCATACAACGCGGTATCTACTCGGGAATCCAGGAATAGTTCCCTCAGAGCTATAAGGCTCTTGGATCAGAGCCACGTCCAAATCCTCTTCCTCCATCTTAACAGCCAACTGCGGAGGAACCACCTCAGACCTTCGCCCATTCACCTGGACAAACTTCAAACCAAGGAGAGATCTTATTTGACCAGTGTTGATAGCACAGGACGCACTATTGGCCATAATCGGTGATACTGGAAATAAACTGTTGTGCTCTTAGAAACTCTGGGCAAGTGGGGCTTGTAACAGAATGGTCGGTCTGGGGGCTTGTTTCTGAGCAGACAATTGGCACATTTGGGTTTCTCGATTTTGGTAGGGCATTCCTTGAACTCATGGCCAGGCTCCGCGCAATGGCCACATCTGATGTCATCCCGTCTACATTCCCGAGCTTTATGTCCATACCCTTGACACTTGAAACACCTCTGTGGCCGCAGAAAGTTCTTGATTTGCAGGGCATTCCACTCAATAAAAATCTTGCCAGATTCAATTGACAATTTCCACAGCTTAGGAATCATCGCGAGAACTATATTCACAAAACTCTTTGGTATGATCCCCGGTTTTGAAGGCCACCCTCACACCCTCTCTAACCTCTTCCAAGGTCACGCCCTTATCTCTTAAGTTTCTGTTATAGATTTCATGTTTTAAAGCTTCTTCGCACATATCCCTTGGCACACCGAAAATTATCGCAGTCGGCTGCCTCATCTGGGGGGACCGTGCAGCTAGACCAACTGTATCCAAATAAGGGGATTCCTTGATCCGTTTGACGTCGTTTTCACATGGTAGCTCGATGGCTACACTATTATCCAGTGTGGCACGAAGTTTAGATATCTTGACATTTTTAAACTCAGAATTAATGGTTTTCTCCACCAGGGTTCTAACCTCGTTTGCAGAGACCTCAGGTTTTGTAGACTTGACAGTAACAACGTTGTTTCTGCTCCGGGAGACAAGATCTGATTGCGATGCAGCAGCCTTCTTGGTCTTCAGAATTTCCGAAAAGGACTGTTTGTTGCTAACCTCGCTCGGGCCACCAGCCTCGTTCTGTCGCAGAAAAGCAAACTTTTCAAGAGTATTCACCTTAGCTCTCAGAGCAGAGCTCTCCAACGACTGATCCACAATAATTGACTCACAAGCTGAAAACTTCTCTAAAAGGAAACGCTTGGTTGAGTTATTTATTTTATTGCTTTCCGCAAAGATAAATTCTTCAAGTTCCGCTCTCATTTTCCTAAGTTGGGTAAGTGCTGGGTTTTCCTTCACGTCGTCCGCGGATGGGTTGGCAGCAGCCGCGCCATCCGTCGGAGTGACAACATTTTTATCCGCCATGGCAACAGCGCCGCAATACCGTCACAGCAGAAAATAGTAGCAAAAACAGATCTAACCCAACTACCAGGTACAGAATTCAAGATACCAACGTTAAAACAGCCATCTCACAGAGGCACCGATAATAGCAACACAAAATATAAACCACAATCTTAGAAAGAAAACACAGTAGTATTCAACAAATGTTATTATAAGTTCCTACTGCTAGAAGAAAATTCCAGTCAATAAAGTGTTTTAAAGCTTCAAAACACAAAATGCGAGTAGCTGCTTTAAACCGGCTAAACTACAACGTTTATATACCCGCGAAAACCGTTAGCGGTTGGCGCCAACGATAGCCCCACGCCGCCAAATACAACACAATAAAAGCAAGTCTTCCAGAGGAAGGAGAGGTGATACACTAGCCTCTTCCTACCACATAAATAGCCAGTCAATCACAAATAACACAGTTCCAGCAATCTACAGATTGCAAATTAGAAACCAGTCAGATAGGCCACATGGCCAAAACCACACTAAAAACTACAGCACAGCAGCGCACAGAACCTTATGGTGTCCACACAGTACAGAAAATTACCAGAAACAACAGCTGGAAGTCCCAGGAACAGGGGACAGCACTCCACGTGGAAGTATCCGTCACCTCAGAGCACCAAAACAGACGAAAAACACACGTAATTCCATACAATCCTTCCACAATATATCGTAGAACTATAGAAAAGATACTATTAACTCGCAATATCCACTGCAGGATTGGTTTAATAGCGAATATACCACAAAAACTTCGAAACAGCTGAGCACAACACGGAGCTCAACGTACACGTCCGTCCGTCTCGGCGGTTAAATAGGGACAGCAGAGCACCAGGGATGATGGAGTCCGGTCTAAGGATGGCAACTAACCTTGCGGTTTTCAACCAGCCTCTGGGATCCCCCCCAACCATCGTACCCCTAGCTGTACCCCCGCCTTGGGAGCTGGATTGGAAGAATTACCCCTCCTTGCGGAGAGGACGGATTCCCCCCCCTAGTGGGGAGGACGCGCCTTTAGCCACCGGGAAGATGACCCGGTGCCCACGGGGAACCGCGTGGAGGCGGCGCGGCCGCGGCTGAGGCGAAGACTACCTCAGACCGTTTCATGGCATCCGCGTGGTGCACCGGAAGACGCTGAGCTTTCGCCCAGGGTCCGGCTGGCAAACGGACCGTACACCACCGAGCCCCGTGAGGCGGGGTTCTGACCAGCTTGTCGTCGTCATTGATGTCGTCTCTGCCTCCGTCTGCCCGCCATCTCATCTGCGGTGGCCCCTTCTGACGTCTTTGGCAGCAAACGCGGCCCTCGCGAAGGTACTGAGTGCCGCAAGTTTCTCCGCCCTGCTCAGCGCCTCGGCTCTCCAGTCCTCCGTCCGTAGGTCTATGACGTTCTGCAGTTCTTCCTCGCAGCTTCATTATATACACATTCTTTGACCATGTGCTCGTCGTCCTCGAAACCGCCGCACTCACATAGTGGGCTCTCCTCTAGTTGTCGCTGGTGTAGCGTGCCCCTCATCCCATGTCCCGTGATGAGACACGTGACCGGGTATGAGAGGTCCGCCTTTCTCCTCCATCCGTCAGCCCATGTTGTCGCATTTGGCACCCACTTGTATAGTGGGCGGCCGGCTTCCGAATTGTGCCACCTGTCTCTCCACTCTTCCCGTAGGTTCTCTTCTATGGTCTTCCTCGCCTCCTTTAGCCATCGTCTGGCTTCTGGGGTGCCTGGCTGGGCTTGTCTGGCCTCTATGTAGTATCCTGCAGCGTTCCCTCCTTCGCCCCGTCTCAGGAGGTACGATGCCGCTGCGTAGATTCACCTCTAGGTCCAGGGGCATACATCCAGTTAGCACATGGAGCGCCTCATTTGACATGGTCCTACACGCCCTTCCCATCATCATGACATATTGTCTTTGGATGCTCATGAGCACCCGCTGTATATATCTGTTCCTTACCCTCAGGGCCCAGACTGATGCACAGTATGTTAGGATGGGAATACAGATAGCCCTGTACATAGTCCGCACGATGCTCTTGTTAAGTCCCCAGTCCCTCCTTGTGACACGCATCATACTGCCCGCCGCCATCTTCAGTTTGTGCTGTGTCGCTCTCAGGTGGGGTAGGAAGGACCATTTGGGATCCAGTGTTAGTCCTAGATACTGCACTTGACCCACGATTCTGATGTGTCGGCCCTCAATTTTTATCCTCGGTGGTCTTCTCCTGGTTCAAGCTTCCTTTAAGAAACATGGCCTGTGTTTTTTGCGTCGACATTTTCATCTTATTTCGCCGCAGGCAGTCCTCGATTTTACGTATTGCTCTGTTACCCAATTCTTCCAGTTCCTCCCTACTGTTTGCGTTGATGATCACTACTATGTCAGCCGCATAGGCAAGGAGGAACCACGGGAAACCTTCATGTTCCTTAAGCAACTCGTCCAGTACCAAATTCCAAAAATATGGCCCACAAATAGAACCTTGGGGGCAACCTTTCGTGACGTTTCGCCGGGTTGTATGGCTGCTGCCTTTGACTAAGATGTACCTTTCACTGAAATAGTTTCGGACCATCCTGTATATGCGTCGATCGCAGTTTGCCAGCCTGAGTCTCCGTAGGATACTGTGCCACCACAGGCTGTCAATTGCCCCGGCTATGTCTATAAAAATCCCGAGGGAGTATGTATGTTCCCCTGTGAACAGCTCTGCCAGCCTGTTCACCGCAGCTTCAGTGCTTTTATTCCTCCTAAATCCGAATTGATTTGGTGCCTCCAGTCCAGCTGTTACATACTGCTGGTTGAATTTCTTTATCAGAATTTTCTCTGCGACCTTCCCGAGCACCGGCAGGAGGCAGATTGGCCGATACGACTTTGGCTGGTCCCTTGGTTTGTCATCTGCCTTATGCAGAAGACAGAGAGTGCCTGTTTTCCAGGCCTTCGGGAAAATCCCCTGCTCAAAACATCTGTTCATAAGCAGCACAATGATATCCTGGGTATTCCTCCATATCCGTTTCATGGTTTCCACGTTTATGGAGTCTGGACCAGGGGCTTTCCCCGTTCTACAACTCTTGACAGCCCTATCTATTTCCTCGTATGTCACCTCAAAGGGTGCCTCTGGGCCTTCGTATTCGTTGTTTGCTTGTATCACGGTGTTTTGCTCTTCATTATTCACGGAACTGTCCTCCTGAGGCAGCAGCTGCTGCAGTATTCGGTCCACCGACTCCTGCCATGTTTCAGTGTGGATTCCGGCTTCGTTTTGGATGGTATGAAGGACGCTGCCACTCTTTATTTTTCCCCTGAGCACCTTGCTCACGATTCCCCAAGGATCTGCGTTACCACTTTCCTTGACTAACTTCTTCCAAGAGGCTACCTTCTTCTTCTCAATCTCTCTCGTGTAGGCGTTCCTGGCTTCCGTTAGTGTGTTTCTCAGGCCTTCAATGGCCTCATTTTCTCCTCTCCTTCTCGCTGCTTGAAACCTTTTCCTTAGCCTTTTAACCCTTTTCTTACTCCTCGTCAGTTCTTCATCCCACCTTGGGACCGAGCCAGGCATTCTTCGCATGGTCTTGTCGCATGTCTCTATCACGTCCTCCTGCACCCTCATGGCAAGCGTTTCTGCGTCCATGAGGCCACATGCCAGCACAGCTTCTTCACAGAACTTTTCCCTTATTCGCCTGTCGAAAGCTCTCCATTTGGCGGTGCGCATATTATAGCGTTCAGTTACTAACACTTCCTCTACGATACTGCGTGTTTTTAACTTGAAATTCAGGCATCTGTGGTCACCTGTGGTCCAGTCTGCTACAACTCTCCACTCACTTACTGACGGCTCCATCCTTCGTGAGCATAAAGTGATATCTATGTTTGACTCCCCGTGCACTGAGGAATATGTGGTGTGTGGCGACCGCTCGTTGCAAATGACCCGATCATGTTGCGCGATAAAGTCCTCCATGGCTCTTCCCCTTGGAGTTGTCTGATCTGAGAACCATAGCGGGGACCTGGCATTTGCATCCATTCCCACCACAAGTGGCTTGTCCTTGAGCGCCGTCACTGCACGGTCTAGGCCTCTGAGATGTGTTTCGATATCATCTGAGTATTTAAAATACGCACTTATGACATAGATGGTACCGAACGCGCCACTAATCGCTGCGCACACCCTGTGGCTATCACTATACTGGCTTAGTAGTAGCACATCCAATGTGGGGTTCGTTACCACTATGGCTGCTCCCGCCACCTCGTCCTTTTTAGCCCCTGTGAGTATTCTCACCCTCCTTCCGAAACCCTGGACCGCACCATGGGCCCAGTTTGGTTCTTGTTGTAATAAAACATCGATTTTATTGTCCTGCATGCTCTGGTGTAATTGTCCGCTTAATGGTGCCGAGTGCCATGTGTTATTCTGCACTATATTAACATAGTACTTGGCCTCCGGCCCGTCGATGACGCTCTCTGCCGATGAGGGGCTGGATGAGCGTGGAGTCCCCCCGGCCGTACTCCCTGACGATGAGGGGCTGGGTGGTCTCTGTGCTCTCTGTGCCACCGATTCCATACTGCTGGCCGATGAGAGACTCTGCGGGCTGCTCACCCGGGATATCCCGGTAAGGTTCTCCTCTGAATCTTCAGTTGGTTCATTGGTCCGACTTGCTGGGCTGTGATCATTACTGGCCATAGTCGGTTTTGCTTGCCTGGTCTTTTACCGCCTTGGCGTAGGCACCGCAGTTTTCCGATCCAACCCAGTGATTGTCTGCCTGCTTGTATCTCCTGAATGCAGCGCATCTTACTTGGTCGTCTCCGCGATTTTTGCAGTCTTTGTGGCTGTGGTTCCCCGCACAAATTGAGCAGACATCCTGAGTTTCTCGACAATGTTTTGCTATATGCCCAAAGGCCTTGGCATCTGTAGCAGCGTACAACATCGGAATAATCTTTTATCCAACATCTCTCAAAGCCGATATAGATTTTGTCTGTTTGCCGGAGCTGGTTCCTTATTTTGGCGCTGCATTCTATGACCCAGTGTGCCTTGTCTTCATACCTTTTTGAGGGCATCCTGTGCATACCGAACTGTCCCTTATTGTACTCTTCTCTGGGGATTTCCTCTTGGTCCAAGTTTTGCCGATAAATGCTCTCCTTCATGGCCGGTAGGTCCAGTTCACCCGGTGCATCATAGATCATGATTTTAGGATTTTTCTTTTTGGGACACTGTATCGTAATACCCTTGCCGCGGAGATCTTTGTTATCTCTTATCTTTTCAATGTCCGCCATTCTCGCGGTCTGTACTATTATGCCTCCCTGTTGAATCCTTCTGATACCTTCCACTCTTATTGCTTGGGTGCCTGGCCTTATTACATTCTTTAGCGTCGATTTTACCTCTTCTGACGTCATTTTCGGCTTTCCCTGCTAGTCTTTGTCCGGGTACAATGCTACAACATTCCTTGCACTTTGGATTTTAACTCCAGGAATGGAGCTCTCGGGTGCACTGTTGGGCTTCTTCAGAAGATCAGCATATTAGGTGCTCTGGGGGTCGCCGGCAGATGCCGCTTCCTTGACCGCTTTTACCATCTCCTCCCTCCGTTGGGATGTTGTTCCGAAACCGGGTACAAGTAGGGAAGCTAGAAGTAGCAGCGAGTCTTCGTGGTCCGACGATTTGGTTCGTCCGCGAAAGAAGCTGTGTTATGTAGAACCGAAACCTGGGACAACTAGAGAGGTGCGGATTAGTGAAGATTCTTCGTCGTCGGATGAGTTGTCGGATCCACCTAAGAAGTCTTATGTTGTTGGCGCTAAGAAGAAGCAACGTGGTTCTGTTGTTGTTGTTGTTGTTGTTTTTGTGGCTTTAGGGCGCGTCGACAGCGAGGTCATTAGCGCCCTAACAGTGACCAGCTAATACTTTTGCTAAAAGAATATTAAAATACCATCTGCATGGACGACTGTAAATGTGTCGGCCATACGGACAGCAAATAAAATAATTAAAAAAGAACATGGCTTTAAACGCGCCACTAGGACCTGATAACCATAAAACACCTGGATGGCTGAAAAGTTGCCAAACCGGTTCACAAAATAATTAAAAACACTACATGTCTCGCTGGCTGTATAGAGGCCAGCGAGACAAAAATTATTAAGATATTAAAATTATAAAAAATAAAAACAATGCTAATGGATGTGTGGCTGTAAAGAGGCCACCTATACATCATAAAATTAGGCCAATCTGCCTAAAATTTTAGGCAATAGACTGGCCAATACACAAAATTTAAAAACACTGGCCACACTACTGATCTCGTTGTTAAAAATGAGAGACAGATCGTTGGCCAGGCCAACGCCTGCCCCTAAAACTAAAAACGTTATTGTAATTGCTTTAGGGCGTGTTGACGGCAGGGCCAATAGCGCCCTAAAAATTACCAGCAATTACTGTGGCTTATGAAAGTACTAAAATACTGTCTGCATGGTCGACTGTAAAGGGGTCGGCCATACAGACAGCAAATAAAATAAGTCATAAAATCAGACGTGGCTTTAAAACGACCACAATGACTTAAAACTGTACAACACCTGTAAGGCTGTAAAGGGGCCAAACAGGTTCAAAAGAGGATAAAAAACACTACATGTCTTGCTGGCTGTGTATTGGCCAGACAGACAAGAATAATAACAATACAAAAATAAAAACCATGCATAAGGATTGGGTGGCTGTAAAGAGGCCACCCATCAGTCTTAAAATTGGACCGATCTGCCTAAAATTGGTTTCACCCGCCTCGGTTCGGGTGGGTCGTTGGTCATTGCCCGCTGAGGAACGGGATCAGGCTCATCCACCAGCATTGCAGTTTCCTCTGGTTCTGAAGAGTGTGACGTCTCCGACTCAGCGTCCTCCTCGACTACCTCCTTGCCCTTCTTCCTCGACCTCTTTCCCTTTTTCTCCCTTTTACCAGGTGATCTGGGAGGGGACGAAGAGGGAGATTTAACGAACAGAGTCGGGTCCGTCAGCCTAAACCTCGGACCCCGTGTCTTCAAGTCGCCTTCAGGAAAGTTGATAGCAGTTGGTAGTGCTACTGCTTTCACGGCACGTGGTGGTATTGGAGGTGCTGGTAATTTCACTGCTACTGCTGGTGGGTCCTGTTTCACTGCTGCTGGTGTGATCGAGGTCGCAGACGTGTTGCTACCGACGTCCGCGGTCTTAGGCGTTATGACCTTAGCGGGTTTGGCACCGCATTTGCACTGACACGAGCACGTAGTGCTTGTGCCGATGTCTGCAACGAACGTCTGGGTAGCAACACTCTGTTTCCTGACGGGAGCTGAAGCCATCTTAGCAAAACTTGTTGCAAATACTGGGGCGGCAAGTAACTTCGCCTTCTTCTTAGCTTCCCCGTAAGGAATCCGCTCTTTGGTCTTCAGCTCCTGTATCTTGCGTTCTTCAAGATACACTTGACACTCCCTGCTCCAGGCGGGGTGCGAACCGGAGCAGTTGACACAAGCCTGTGGAAGCGTACAACTGACACCCGGCTCGTGTGCGTCCTTCCCGCAGTTTCCACATGTGGGGTTGCCCTTACATGACGCCGTCGTATGTCCGAACCGCTGACACTGGAAACAGCGCATCGGGTCCGGAACATACGGACGGACGTTAAGGTTTAAATATCCGGCCTTGATATTCTTGGGCAATACTGGAGTGTCAAACGTCAGGACGAAGGTGGCAGTCTTTTCAAGATTGCCATTCACCCTTCGTGTGATCTGACGTACCTCGATCACATTCTCTGATTTCCATTCCTTAAGAAGCTCGTCAGTCCCTAAATCCATAACGTCATGGCAGGTGACCACGCCTTTACTGGAATTTAGGGACTTGTGGAGTTCGCATTTTACGGCGAACTCCCCGAGCTTCTTACAATTCAGCAGTAGGGTAGCTTGCTTACTGGTGACAGTTTCCAGCAGCAGTGTCCCGTTCCTCAGTTTTTTAACAGTGTTAAGGGTACCAAAAAGACCCTCTAGACCCTTTGAGATATAGAAGGGTGACACCTTTTCAAACGATCCTTCAATTTTCTCCATAATTACAAAAGCGTTCTGTACTGAACAAACTTTTCTGTTACTATCACTGTCAGATGCGGGGGGGCTATCAACCCTCACCCGTTTCTTTGAACTGGGTGTATTTATATTAGCCTGCGGCACACCCGTACCGCAGGTTGGTTTGGTTTTCTTGTGAGTCTTAATTTTGGTCCCACGAGTATAACCAATTTAAACAGAAATGCTAATACAACAGGGGTGCGCAGGTGCCCCTGAGGTTGCACGCTAGCGAGTGATTTCCCTCATCACTCATTCGCCTCCTCGGCACGTGTCTGACCTTGAGGTTGAGGGGTTTATTATAGAGGTTTGTTCCGTCCTCGCAATCCGGGCGATGAAGCCAAGATCCCCGTTCTCCTAGGCACACAACGTTCCACCGCCACGCCCTGCGGTGGTCGTTGAAGCATGGTAGGAGTTTACGGTGTGGGAAACTTGCGGCGCTCACAAGTTTCCAGCTCGGGCACCGCGGGTTCGCCAAACCCGTACCTGGCACTTGCGTACCAGGCCCCTGCGGGAACGTGGTTCTAAAAGTACGACGACTGAAGCATCATCGGATGTTCCACCTCCGAGAATCATTTTCTCATTCTTTGATAGAATGGAGAATGATTTGGGGAAAGTGTTTAGTTTTTGTAGGGATAATGTCGAAAGTTTATTTGTGCCCTACATGTGGGGAAGAAATGAAGCTTGTGGGGGTTGCAAAGTCACGCACACGGGATGGAGTATCTTGGCGTTGCCGGAGAGAGGAGGAAGTTGTCTGTGTTATCTATTTAAAACTTTCATATTGTTTTTGTTGGCGTTATCGTGTTCGTAGTGCTGCGCATGAGGTCGAGTGTGACGAAAAGATTGTTATAGACTGGTATTCTTTTTGTAGGGAGGTATGTTAAATTTCATTGGTTGGGCATCGTATTAAACTGGGGGGTCCGAATAAAATTGTTGAAGTTGATGAAAGCTGTTTTGGGAAAGTCAAGTATCATAGGGTCAGGGAGGCTTTAGGAATGTGGGTTTTTGGGGCGGTGGAACAGGGGCGCGGTGGCAAAATTATATTGAGGGTTATTGGGTGTAGGAATCAGGAGACTTTGTTTAAATTAATTTCAGATCATATAAGGGAGGGGTCTATTATTTATTCGGATAAGTGGGCTGCATATGGGAGGGGGGTTATCAGATTTAGGTTTTCAGCATTTCACCGTTAATCATCAAGTTCAGTTTAAAGATTATTCTACGGGGCCATGTACAAATACTATCGAGGGATATTGGGCGGGTATTATGAGTCAGGTGGGTTTGGGGAAAAGGCGGGCCGAAATTTTGCAACGTCACCTCGACGAGTATATGTGGCGAAAGAATGTATCAGGGTGTAGCTGTGTGTTTAGATGTTTATTCGTGATGTGGTGTCTGTTTACCCTCCTCCTTCCAAAGATGTGTAACGTTTTTTTGTATTATTTGTTTTATTTATTTTGAATTTTGTGTACTTATTTATCTGATTTTTTGTGAATGAGTGTATTTGTTGTATGTTGAGATGTGTGAATGGTTTTATGTTTGTCTTCCTTCCTCCTCTCTTTCCTTTGCTGAAGTTTGTGTGCACGGCTGTGGGCGTAAGTATTTTTTTTCTTAATTTGTCGGTTTCGAGTTTATTAATTGAGTTTTGTATTTATATCAATGTTCTTCTGATTTAGGTTTTGTTTCTTCTGGTATTTTGTTGTTTCATTGTTTCTTCATTAGATGCCGGAAGTGTCTGATTTTTCGTCGTGAGAAGGAATTCTTTCGTTGGGGAATTTTATTATGATGGCAATTTGCCTTTGGATAGATTGGTTGAAATAGTGGAGATATCAAATCAGCATGGTATTATGGAAATTAGGTAATGTGTGTAGTGGAGTGGCAGGCGAGATCCTTGTTTTTAGTATTCGGATATGGTTTCTAATTCGGAAGTTCGTATTCTTTTTTTAGGTATTTATGTGTTAATATGTGTAAAGTATTCCAGTTTGTGGTTTGATTTTTTTTAAATATATAGTTGTGTATTTATATGGTATTTTGATGGGTGTAAGGAACAGAATGGAGTTTCGATTTTTAGTTATGCTCCGTTTGTTATTAGTTTGTAGGAGGGGTTGAGATGTTGGAAGTTGGTGGAGTGTAGGTGGATTTAATGAATTTTTTTTTAGAGTTTCTAATTTAAGGGTTGTATTTTAAGGGTTTGTGGGTTTCGTTCGGTTTGTTTGGTGATTATTAGTAATTTCGTATGTAGTTATTACTTCATATTTTTTGTTAATAAATTATAGTGTTTTTTTGTATATTTTCCATTGGTATTTTTAATTGTTGGAGGATTTTAGTTTTTGTGTGGATTGCTGTATAAAGTGCGGTGGTTGTTATAGGATGGAAGAGTGGGGGGGGGGGGATCTCAATTAGAGGGAGGAAAGATGTTGTGTACAGCGCCGGCGTTAGAGGCGGGTAAGCGTATGTAATGTAACTGAGTCTGTTTGGCTGATGGGTGGTTAGCGCTTCAGCAAGTTGTTGAGTTTTGTAAATAGTCGCCGATTTATTATGATGGTCGGCCACAACAGTGTTTTTCTTTTGGTGTGTGTCCAAGGGCTTCTACTTGGTTATGGGGCGAATGCTTACTCCGGTCCCCTAAATGCTAGCGGCGGCTATTTTTATGGAATGTTGAAAGACCATATTGATATTGGTTGGAATTATTTGGGCTAGTGATGTAGGGCTATGGTTGAAATTGTTGTTCGTTGTGTTACGTGGTTTTTTGTAAAAAAAAAAAAAAAAAAAAAAAAATTGAGGAAAGTTGAAGTACAGGGTACGTTTTTTGTAGCATTAGTAGCATTATAGTTTTATTTCTGTACTGATATGTTTGGTTGGATTTTGGAGTGTTTTGCAACTGTGTGGAAAATTTGATTTCGCTTGTTTACATTTTTGTTTTTAGTATTATTGGGTGATAATGCTTATTTTTATGTTCTTTTCGTGGTTGTTTAGTCGATATGGATTCGAATATTTTGAGTAAGAAGTTGTGTGTAATCATCTTTAAGGAAATCGGGTGTTGGTTTCTGAGCACGTTATCTGAGTAGTTGTGGTTGGTTATTTGGGGTGAAGAATGAATTGCTTTTATATTGAGGAGTTAAGTGTTTATTTGGAAATACCTATTGTACCTAATTGCGGTTAGATTGTTAGGTACGAGTATTAGTTTTATGTTTGGTGATTTTTATTTGTATGTTGGTTCGATACTAGATATCCCGTACGCTACATTAAATAATACTGGATTCTCAATGCATATTATTTCGAAGAAGTAATTAGTTTGTAATGAAGGCTGCTATATGATTTTTAATTATATATTGGGTTTTAAAATAGCCTGGGGCGCTGTGAAACTGTTAAACGTAGTTTCTGAATAATTGTTAGCGGTGTGTTGTGTTAGATCATTGGCGTATTGTGATGTAATTTTCGGCGGGCAT